>QRFJ01002251.1:146153-161833 GCA_006176705.1 Cocos nucifera | reverse complement strand
TCTAAAATTAAAAAAATTAAAAATTAAATAATTTAGATCTAGGTTGTATAAGATGCATGACTAGTTGTAGAATAGAATTGTTCTATGTATATTCTTGCATGATCATAATTTAATTTGATAAAATTATAATTTTTAAAACTATTTACTTACTATTTTTTGATATTATAAATATTATAATAAGATCTAAAAAATAAAAAATAAAAATATTTAATTTTTGGTTCATATGAGATATGATGAATGCATGTTTAGACTAGTTGTAGAATAATTCTACATAATTATCTAGAATAGAATCTATTTTGATATGATCAATTCAAATTTATTTTTTTAGATGATTATGAGATAATTTAGATCTAAAAATATGTTTGATATGATACATGAGATGTATGAAAAAATATGTTTATAGTTAGATCAATTTTTATATATGAGATATATAATGTAGATCTAACTAGTTTTGTAGTTTTCATATTTTTAATTAAGGCATTTTCCTTAGCCGTCCGGTCATAAGAATAAAGTAGGATTTAAATGGCCTCTCCTCCCATTCGATAGGATGTTCTTATGATGTGTAGGGGTGCTACACGTTCGTCCTTAATCAGAAATCCAAAAACTTATTTTCTATAAAATTCTAGATCCTGAAACTTTAGGATTTTTTTTTTACATATTTTATTTGTGAATCCTAAACTTAATTAAGAATTAAGATTATGAAATACATGAAGTCTAAAAATTAAGAATTTTTAGATTTAAGATGATAAGTGGTAAAAATATACTAATAAAAGTATTAAATTATAAAATAAATTAATCTATTTTATTAAAAATTGATACTTTTATTAATCTTATATAGGAAAGAAGGCCACGAATGTAAAGATCTTATTTTTCTGATTCCGATGAAAAAAAATTTAGGTAAAACAGACTTCAAACGAGCCCAGAATCGAATTTCAAAAAAAAAAAAAAATGCCGATGCAATGCTGACGTCAGGATGACGTCAGCATTTTTTGCGGTGCACGATGGACCAACCGAAGGATATTTCAAGAATTTTACAGCAAGAGGCGTGCTCTGATTGGTTGAAGAACGCGGTGGTCCACGCAACATCGGGCTCGCGCATGATCCACGGAGGGCAATTTGAAAATTCTGGCTGATCCAACGAGCGGTTTTCACTGAAGCTTGATCGGACGGTCGAAAAGAAGGCACTGATAGACGGCATCCGTAGTTCCCAGTCGAGATCCAACGACTGAGATTCATCCTGACATAAAACTAAAGATCTGAAGGCTTATTTCTACATGATCGAATGGCCCAGATTCGATCCAACGGTCGATCCAATGGCTGGCATTAAATCCGACTTGATCTGGGTTATTTTAAGAGATTTTTGAGTGATTTTTGGATCGTTTGATCAACATCTAATGGCTAAAATTACCCAGATCATAATTTGAGTTATTTTGGGAGTCTAAAACCTAATTTTTGATGGATTTTGGGGGAAATCAAACTCTTATTCTATAAAAAACTAGTGTTGTCGTGAAAAGAAATAAAAGAGAAACTAGAGAGAGACAAAGAGAGAGATGGGGAGAAAGAGAGAGAAGGAGAAAGAGAGAGAGAAAGAGAGAGGAGAGATAAAAAAAAGTGATTTACGAGAAAATCAAAAAGGGTTTTTGATTTTTCTTCGACGATCAAGACATCGATCAAGGAGCCTCTTCTTCTTCGCCAAGTTCTCCACATCAAGAGCAGCAGACAATCAATTTCAGTAATCAAACAATCTAATTCTCTATGCTTTTTATTTTATTTGCTATTTTTGAACTTGTTATTATGAACTAAATTTTCTTTTACTAAGGCTAAGGTGTAGCCACTCTTTTGATGCAATATTCAGTATGATTTATTTTTAAATTTTATTCATGAGGAGTATATAAATCTGATCTTAATGCTTTTAGATTACTGGCCATCTTCTAATTGATCTGATGAACATAGATGTTACGGACCAAGTACATCTATGTTAATGCTTCTTGATTATATACCTTGTATTATGAATCAAATTAGAATTCATATGCATGCGGGAATTTTAGTGCGCTTTGGATGCAGCGTATTTTAATTAGAGGGTTTCACAAAATCTAATGCATTAATATTTATTTAAATTACACCTGAACCAAAGGAGTAATTAATAAATATTAATAGTTTTGCTATGCCTGGACCAAAGGATAGTGAATAAATTAGGAGACTCCACCATCACATGAAATAAAATTAATCTAAAAATCTGAATATTGTATTGACTGAGTTGGTGAACCGATTGCCTTAGTAATCCATTGCTCTTGAATTTAAAACCCTAATAATTTACACTCTCTCTATTTAATTAAAAACTTTTAATTATTTTTTTTTATTTTCTTTAATTTCTTATTCTCATAAATCGATCTTCTAAATAAAGCATAGGAAAGAGCTTTTCAGTACTTATTTTCCAATCCTCTAGGGATGATACTCTACTCATTCACTTTATTACTTGATCGACTGGTGCACTTGCCATAGCTATAAATTAGCATGCATCAAGTTTTTGGCACCGTTGCCGGGGATTGTGTCTAAAACAATATTGAAATTTTGATCCTAGCTTTACTTTAGAAATTTATTTTTAATTTTTATTATTAAAAAAAAAAAATTTAGTGCATGACACGTACTGGACATAGTAACTTACTACCTCTAGATTCAGAAATTGAAAGGACTATTAGAAGACTACAACAAGAGAGAAACATGGCAGCCGAAGATCCTAACGACATCAATCTAGGAGTGGATATGGCGACTGAAGGACAGCATGAAGCTATTCGACCAGTACATCGTCCATTAAATGATTACATCACACCATCTGTAGCCGATGCAGCTTCGAGCATCAGGAGACCGCCTGTACGAGCAAACAACTTCGAAATAAAGCCGACGATGATCCAGATGATTCAATCAACTATCCAATTCAGTGGACACATGCATGATGATCCGAATGCCCATATTTCTAATTTTCTTGAACTTTGTGATACTTTTAAAATTAATGGGGTGTCGGATGATGCTATTAGATTAAGGTTATTTTCTTTCTCTTTATGGGATAAAGCTAAAAATTGGCTTCATTCTCTTCCTGCAGGTTCTATCACAACTTGGGATGTCCTAGCCCAAAAATTCTTAGCCAAGTACTTTCCACCTTCCAAAACTGCTAAGATGCGCAACGATATCACTTCTTTTATGCAGATGGACATGGAGACACTATATGAGGCTTGGGAGCATTTCAAGAAACTGCTGAGGAGATGTCCACATCATCAACTATCCGTATGGCTTCAGGTACAAACTTTCTATAATGGTTTATCTCCTACTAATCAATCTATGATTGATGCAGCAGTAGGAGGAACCATTAATCGAAAAATGGAGGAAGAAGCCTTCGATCTGATCGATGAGATGGCATCAAATAGCTATCAATGGCAGACAGAGCGCATGATGCCAAAAAGACTAGCAGTTGTGCAGGGAGTAGATTGCGTGCCAACTTTACTAGCTGAAATTGCAGCCCTTAGAGCCGAAGTCAACAACTTAAAAGGAACAGCTATGCATGTTCAGAGCATTACTTATGACCTATGTGGAGGAGGACACGATACGAGCAATTGCCAAACAGGTAATCCTTTTGCTAAAACAACTGATATAGCTAATTATATTGGTAATTTTTTCAGGCCGCAACAAAACAATCCCTACTCCAACACATACAATCAAGGGTGGAGGCAGCACCCAAATTTCTCATGGAGCAATCAAAATGTAGCACAACAGCCACCCCCGGGATTTCAAGTACCTGAAAAGAAGTCCAACATGGAAGAGCTGATGGTCAAATTTATGCAAAACCAAGAAGCAACTATAAAAAATTTGGAAGCCAAACTTAGGCAGGACCAAACAGCAGCAATTCGAAACTTGGAGATGCAAATAGGTCAAATGGCTAAGATAATCTCTGAGAGACCTCAAGGATCCTTGCCAAGCAATACGGAGATAAATCTAAGGGAGCAAGTCAATGCTATCACCCTAAGAAGTGGTACAAAGTTAGAGAAGCTACATCAGAAGAAAGAGACTGAAGAGCTAACTACAGATAAGGAACCATCAACTCAAATTCATCAGTCACCAAAACAACCAATAGATGGATGGTCTCCAGGTATACGATTTACTGATCCAAATGTGAAGCCCTACGTGTTGCCACTACCATTCCCAGAGAGACAAATACAACATCCAGATAAGGAATTTTCTAACTTTTTCAAAATTTTAATGAATTTATATATTAATATTTCTTTTGTAGATGCTATTACTTAAATGCCCAAGTATGCCAAGTTTCTCAAAAAAATCTTAACAAATAAGAAAAAGCTAAAGGAGCATGAGAGAATAAATTTGAATGAAGAATGCTCAGCAATACTTCAAAATAAATTACCACAGAAGCTAAAAGACCCAGGGAGTTTTACTATCCCCTGCATTATTGGTGATTGTAGTTTTGATAAAGTTTTATGTGATTTAGGAGCAAGTATTAATCTCATGCCTTTTTCTATTTTCAGGAAGCTGGGTCTAGGAGAACCAAAGCCTACCACTATTACTCTTCAATTAGCCGACAGATCCATTAAATATCCAAGAGGTATAGTGGAGGATGTCTTGGTAAAGGTAAACAAGTTTATTTTCCCTGTTGATTTTATTGTTCTTGATATGGAAGAAGATTATGATGTACCCCTTATTTTAGGGAGACCCTTTTTAGCTACTGGAGGAGCTTTAATAGATGTTCAACAAGGAAAAATTAATTCTTAGAGTCCAAGACGAACAAGTTACTTTTAATGTTTTCAAAGATACTAAACATATTGATGATAATCAAACTTGTTTTCTAATTGACATTATTGACAATCCATTATATGAGAATTCTGTAGAAAATAGGTTTGAGACTATAAAAGCGAGCAATGTCAAATTGAAAGAGGATTCGATCAAACATGAAAGTATTCCAATTGAAGTGGCACCAGATTGATCCACTTTAGAACTCAAAGAAAGTCAAGCTGAAGACTATAAATCAGAACTACTAGATAGGTTGTTTCTTTTCTTTTTAGTTTTGATCATTTTTTTTTTTTTTTTTTCAGTAATTTGTTGTTGCTCTTTTACTGCTCTGGTGTGTATTTTCAATTTTGCAGAAAAATCAATGAGAACTCAAGCAAAATTTCAAAGCTCCAAAGAACCAGACTGAACAAAATCAGGTGTATTCCTTCCTATCCTTTATTACATCCTTTATTTTTCTTTCTCCTTTAAGACAATGTAGAATAATTATATAAAAAAAAAAAACCCATGTGTCAAGAAGAAAATCTTGAGCAAGATAAACTGGATAAGTGATAAAAGATAGAATTATTTGCTAATGAATGTAATGAGTTAAAGAAGTAGATTAGTTGGTCAACTTTTAGCAGCCTACTTAGGTCATTAAAAGATTATTAGCACTTTTTATTGCACATGCACACTAACAAGGCAAAGTAGGTATTGATTATAAGGCCAACTGAGGATTCAATTATCACTAAAAATTGGTAATTAATATACATTCTAATCAAAGAAACTTGAATTTAAGGAAAGAGCTACCTGCCTATAAATAAAGTGCAAAAGATAGAGTATATGTGGATTGCCCAAAGCCTAGTAACTAGGTCTCTGCACCTAGGTCAAGTGAGAAAATTCACGTAAAACGGTGAAGGAAAGACCAGGATGCTCAGCACAGTAAAAAAAAAAAAAAAAAAAGAAAAGAAAAGAAAAGGCAGTGTGAAAGCTACCTTAATTCATGAGTATAAAATTGAGAATGTATAGAAAATTGACCAAAATAGGTGATAAGAGAGGATACTTTTGTTCTTTTAATTTAATACTGAAATGCTAAAGTTAGTCATCACGAACACAAGTGCTATAGATCTTTGATGTACTCTAAGAAAGTTTTTAATTATATTGACTGAAAAATTTGCTTCTGAAGCTCAATGCTTAGTTAGCAGTATTTTCTAAACTTTTTGACCTTTAATCCTAGATTTTATCTTTGTGATGGATAATCTTATTGAAACATGGTATTAAATAAAACATTGCTAAGGGACTAGCAATGACTAAGTTGGGGGGTGTGATAAGTGGTAAAAATATACTAATAAAAGTATTAAATTATAAAATAAATTAATCTATTTTTTAGAAATTGATACTTTTATTAATCTTATGTAGGAAAGAAGGCCACCAATGTGAAGATCTTATTTTTTTGGTTCAGATGAAAAAAATTTCAGGCAAAACGGACTTCAAACGAGCCCAAAATCGAATTTCAAAAAAAAGAAAAAACCGCCGACGCAATGCTGACGTCAGCATTTTTCGCGGCGCACGATGGACCACCTGAAGGGTATTTCGGGAATTTCACAGCAAGAGGCATGCTCTGATTGGTTGAAGAATGCGGCGGTCCATGCAACACCGGGCTCACGCATGGTCCACGGAGGGCAATTTGGGAATTCTGGCTGATCCAACGGGCGATTTTCACTGAAGCTTGATCGGACGGTCGAAAAGAAGGTGCTGATGGACGGCATCCGCAGCTCCCGATCGAGATCCAACGGCTGAGATTCATCCCGACGTAAAACTAAAGATCTGAAGGCTTATTTCTACGCGATCGGACGGCCCAGATTCGATCCAACGGTCGATCCAACGGCTGGCATTAAATCCGACTTGATCTGGGTTATTTTAAGGGATTTTTGAGTGATTTTTGGACCATTTGATCAACATCTGATGGCCAGAATTACCCAGATCCTAATTTGAGTTATTTTGGGAGTCTAAAACCTAATTTTTGATGGATTTTGGGAGAAATCAAACTCTTATTCTATAAAAAATCAGTGTTGTCGTGAAAAAAAAAAAGAGAAATCAGAGAGAGACAAAGAGAGAGATGGGGAGAAAGAGAGAGAGGGAGAAAAAAGAGAGAGAGAAAGAAAGAGGAGAGAGGTAGAAAAAAAAAGTGATTTATGAGAAAATCAAAAAGGGTTTTTGATTTTTCTTCGACGATCAAGACATCGATCAAGGAGCCTCTTCTTCTTCGCCAAGTTCTCCACATCAAGAGCAGCAGACAATCAATTTCAGCAATCAAACAGTCTAATTTCTCTATGCTTTTTATTTTATTTGCTATTTTTGAACTTGTTATTATGAACTAAATTTTTTTTACTAAGGCTAAGGTGTAGCCACTCTTTTGATGCAATATTCAGTATGATTTATTTTTAAATTTTATTCATGAGGAGTATATAAATCTGATCTTAATGCTTTTAGATTACTGGCCATCTTCTAATTGATCTGATGAACATAGATGTTATGGACCAAGTACATCTATGTTAATGCTTCTTGATTATATACCTTGTATTATGAATCAAATTAGAATTCATATGCATGCGGAAATTTTAGTGCGCTTTGGACGCAGCGTATTTTAATTAGAGGGTTTCACAAAACCTAATGCATTAATATTTATTTAAATTATACCTGGACCAAAGGATAATTAATAAATATTAATAGTTTTGCTATGCCTGGACCAAAGGATAGTGAATAAATTAGGAGACTCCACCATCACATGAAATAAAATTAATCTAAAAATCTGAATATTGTATTGACTGAGTTGGTGAACCGATTGCCTTAGTAATCCATTGCTCTTGAATTTAAAACCCTAATAATTTACACTCTCTCTATTTAATTAAAAACTTTTAATTATTTTTTTTATTTTCTTTAATTTCTTATTCTCATAAATCGATCTTCTAAATAAAGCATAGGAAAGAGCTTTTCAGTACTTATTTTCCAATCCTCTAGGGATGATACTCTACTCATTCACTTTATTACTTGATCGACTGGTGCACTTGACATATCTATAAATTAGCATGCATCATAAGACATATTCATAAAATTGGGTTTGGGCTGGGGTAGCTCAATTAGGTCTAAGCGATTGATCAAACTAAATTATGAGTTGGTTAGATGGTATCAAGTGTGCTTAAATTAACCAGCCTAATAGGATTAAGTCTGGATCAAGATTGAGTCACGTGAGTGATCGATCAAGCTAAGACCTAATTAGGCTCAGTGGTTAGAGTATGGATTGTAGGCTAACCCGATTAGTTCTGGCTCAATAATTTAGTGTTTAAGCTAAGTCTGGCAGATACAACTGACTTATTTTTAATTAGGAGCTACTCGACTCGAATGCGTTCTTATCGAGTTAATAGCATATCCCTTCCACCGATCTTACTTATCTGGCCATATTTGTTGGCTCAGTCCTGATCTGAGGTGGCCAATAATTCAAGCTAACCCATGCCACTAGATTAGTCATAATGGTTATAACTATATCAAGTCTAGTTTAATGGGAACTAAATTAAATCTTTCTAAGAAAAGATTAAGTTTGAGGTCTTCCACCATTGTAGATATGCGGGTCCTTCTCGGGGTTGATTGTTCTCGATTGGTTACAGTAGTTTAGTTGCATCGGGAAGACGCAACCATGTCTATTAGGCATTGGATGCTACGGACTGAAGGATGGATTGGGCTCAATATTTTGGATATGGTGAGAGACTCAATTAGGAATCCAATCTGTGTAAATAATGGGTCTGACTTAACTAACGAGTGGATCAATACTCCGGGCATGGTGAGATTCATGAATTAGAGACTAAGTTTTGGTGCACCATAATTAAAGAATCATTGGACAAGAGTTATTCACCTATTGGCTAACCCATCACTAATAACTATTAGGTGAGGTGATGAGTCAGTTGGTGGGATCGCACCACCCACTAGAAATAATTAATCATGAAGATCTTCTCATCTCTATAAAGGGATTGTAGGGATCCAAGAAAATAGTGGAAGCTAATTTATTTAAAAATAAAATTCCTAAATAAATTGATCAAGTCTTAATTACAATATCTAAGTAGAAACTTTGACTCTCTATAGAAAAATATCTACCTCCAACCCACTAGCACGTATCTTGGATGCCTGTAGACTGACCGAATCTAATTATAAGGATTGGCTCCAAAACTTCAAAATTATTTGGGTTCTGAGAAGTTAACTCTTCTATTGGACTAGGACTCCCCCACCTTACCAGCTCGTCCATCCGTTGAACAGAGAGTGTCTCTTAATAAGTGGATGAACGAAGATAATAAGGCCAGATACTACATGTTGGGCTCGATGTCTGATGATCTTCAATGCCAACATGATGATATCAGGACTGTCCACCAAATGTTGGCTCACCTATAAGAAATATTTGGTGAATAGAGTCACGCAGCCAAGTATTAAGTCACTAAACGACTATTCAAGGCTAAAATGCATGATGGGCAGTCAATCCAAGATCATTATCTGATGATGATCAAGAATTTGGAAGAGCTTGAGAAGCTCAAAGTAAAGTTGGACCTAGATCTACAGAATGATATAATTATGTAATCCTTGACTGATGCATATGGGCAGTTCATCATGAACTACCATATGCATAAACTTCAATATTCTCTGGCCGAGCTTATGAACATTCTGATTTCTGCTGAGCTTTCTATGAAAGGTTCTAAAGGCTCAGTGCTTGCTATAGAGCAGACTTCTTCCAAGAGAAAGACTTTTGAAAAGAAGAAGAAGTCTATGAAAAGGCAAAAGATGGAAGGAGGAAAGAAGAAAAAGATAGATTTGAAGAAGAAGGTCGCTGATAAAGAAATATATTTCCACTGCAACACTGACGACCATCGAAAGTGAAACTGCCTTACTTACCTGGCCATCCTGAAGAATAAGAAGGAGGCAGTGTTAGATATATGTGCCCTAGAAGCCAGAATTGGCTGACACTTGTAATACACTTCTAGGGGCAAAATTGTAATTTTGACTAATATCAATAAAATAGATTATTTTCTATCACATATGTGTATTTAGTGTTTGTGATACATCCTTTGAGTTAATGATAATGATAATTCATATTTTTAAGAGTTAAAAATTTAAGACATGAATAATCATTATTAACTCATAAAATGCTCCCGACCATAGGATCATCACGAGGATGGTGATTGATCCGAAAGGTTGGTGTACAATCGCTTCTCTTTAGTAGATGAGTCTTGAGTCTATGGTGTGGAGACACCGGAGTGAGAGTACAGGTACTCGTTAGAGAACGAGGGCACTGAGCGTGACCACCTCGAGTAGTCATTAGGGAGTCTACCTTCTCGTCAATGACTGACTCGATGCTGCAGTAGTGTGTCTGGTTCTTTGACCTGAGATGCATCGGCAGTTCACCTTGAGGGTGTTATAGTTTGACTACACCATTACTCGGTCTCCTAGCCATATGGAACCCTGAGGTGTATGTTGGCTATAGCATGTTCATTGTAGGAACTGGATTGGCATCAAGATGGAATCTATCTACCTCGGTGGTAGAGGAGCAGCCCTATGATGATCATGAGAATCAAGTCCAGAAATCCATGGCCATGGTAGAGTGAAATAATAGAAAGAGTTTCTATTTAGATTTTCACATTGGACTCGAATCGAATGATTACATCATATGACAGAGACTAGGGTTTGACGAGTTTCACCTTAACCCTAATCTGATCGGGGCTCAAGATAGAAGAACTTGAATCACACAGGTAGCTGCACCAAGAGGTTCGCATTCAGCTCTGATGGGTTGCCACCATATACTGCTAGGTGTCACTGGTGGATTTTGGGAGCAATTAGAATGATTTAGATGATCGATCATTCTAGCTGTTCGAATCAGAAGAGTTCTGATCCATCGAAAGGAGTTTCGATGATGTCGATGATAGAGATCATGACATATCCCATTACCATACAGAACTGAACCTAACTGGGTCACACAAACAAGGGTTTGAATCTGGTGATCATCAATTGAACTGATCTAGTTCAATTGATCTGAATGAGATTCAATTAGGTTCAAGGAAATCGTGCTAGCACTCGATTGAACCTAACGTTCTTCTTTTGCTATCATAAATAAGTTGTCCTGTCTGAGCCAAAGGAGTTTGTGCTCAATCAGAGGCCTTCATATGGTCTGACTGGAGGTTGTCCAAGTCAGAAAAGGTTGTCTTATTTGTAAGACATTACCTGCCATTTTTGGTCACCTGCCATTTCTTGTTCTTTGACTTTGGTCAAAAGTCTACCTTTGACTGGTCAAACGTTGACCATTGACACTTTGACTTTTGACCACATGTCATGCACCTATTGGAGAGCTGGTGGGGGCCTGTCCCCCTGCCAGAACCTGGCAAGGAGGAAGGGCGCACGCCAAGGGTGGCGTGAGCCCAAGTTGGAGGCGCCTTAGGAGTCCTTGTTGGACAAGGACTCCACCTCCTTTTTGGATTCCAATTAGAGTTCTCCCTAAGAACCAACTTTGACTGGTCTTAGGCACCCTCTAAGTAGGAATCCAGGGGACTCTATTCCCACCAATCAGATTTAGATCTGATTTCACAAAGGGTTGTGATTGGTTGGGAATAAGAGGAAGCTGGATCACAGTCAGTCTATAAATAAGACCCTGTGCCCAACTCAAACACAGTAATTGAATTGAGATCAAAGTTCCCCATGCCCCAAGGCTGCCTCTCCCCTCTTCCTCCATGCCAAACCATCTTCTCCCCTTGCTCTCCACGTCCAAAAGGAGTTTTGGACCTTGGTTGGTGCAATTCCAGATCAAAGAAAGGCGATCAAAAGTAAGAAGGCTGCACTGCTGCAAAGGACGACTGCTGATCTTCAAAAGGAGTTTTGAAGATCCTCCAGATCAGATCCAGATCTGATTTTTGGAGGTGTGATAGAGAAGAAGAGGATCTCCAGATCCAACCTGAGTGGATACCGGTAGAGGCCAGGCGCTTGCGTGGCTAGATCCAGAACCTTCCGCTGCAAACAGGATCATCAACAGGGTAATAGGATTACCCAAATCAGGTAAATTAAATTTGATTTAATTTATCTTTTAATTTTATTTTATTAAAATAATAAGAATTAGATCTGAAACATATCAAGATCTGATTGGGATCAAGAGAAAAATTTTTGAAATATATCTCTTGATCTGATCAGATCTGAACGAACCTGGACCGGGAAATCAGGATTTCCCTTCAACTGGTATCAGAGCCATGGTTCTAAAATTATTTAGATCTGATTTTAAATTTATTTTAATTAAAAAATAAGTGATTTTCAGATGTCACATGAGATGTGATCAGATCTGAAATCAGAAAAAATTAAAATTAAATAATTTGGATCTAAGATTAGAAGATATGCATGACTAGTTCTAGAATAGAATAGTTCTATAGAATAGTCTTGCATGTTTTTGATTTAATCTGATTAAATCATATTTTAGATCTTTTTATTTACTATTTTTTGATATTATAAGTGTTATAATAACATCTAAAAAATAGCAAATAAAAATTATTTAATTTTTGAATATCATATGAGATATGATTGATGCATGTCTAGACTAGTTGTAGAATAGTTCTACATAATTGTCTAGATTAGAATTTATTTTGATTAGATCAATTTAAATCTAATTTTTTAGATTATTATGAGATAATTTAGATCTGAAAATATGCATGATTATGATACATGAGATGTATGCAAAATATGCCATGATTAGATCTACTTTATATATGAGATATATGATATAGATCTGATATTGTTTTGTAGTATTGAATGTTCCTGATTAAGGCGTTCCTCTTGGCCGTCCGGTCATAAGAACGAAGAAGGGTTTAAAGGCCCTCTCTTCCCATTCGATGGGGTGTTCTTATGATGTGTAGGGGTGCTGCGTGTTCGTCCTTAATCAGAAACCCAAAACTTACTTTCTGCAAAACCCTAGATCCTGAAACCCTAGGATTTATTGTGCATATTTTGTTTATGAACCCTACTTAATTAAGAATTAAGTTTATGGAATATTAATTAGGTCTAAAATTGAGAATTTCAGATCTAAGACATATTCATAATACTGGGTTCGGGCTTGGGTAGCTCAATTAGGTCTAAGCGGTTGATCAAACCGAATCAAGAGTTGGTTAGATGGGATCAACAATGCTTAAATTGACCAGCCTAATAGGATTAAGTCTGGGTCAAGATCGAGTCACGATCAAGCAAGACCTAATTAGGCTCAGAGGTTAGAGTCTGGATTGTAGGCTAACCCAATTGGTTCTGGACTCAACAATTTGGTGTCTAAGGTAAGTTTGGCATAGATGACCGACTGGTTTTTAATTGGAAGCTACTCGACCTGAATGCGTTCTTGTACGAGTTAATGGCATATTCCTTCCACCGGTCTCACTTACCTGGCCATATCTGTTGACACAGTTCTGATCTGAGGTGGTCAATAATCCGAGCTAACCCATGCCACTAGGTTAGTCATAATTGTTATGACTAAGCCAAGTCTAGTTTAATGAGACCTGAATCAATTCTCCCTAAGAAAAGATTAAGTCTGAGGTCTTCCACCATTGTAGATGTGCGGGCCCTTCCCGGGGTTGATTGTTCTCGGCTGGATACAGTGGCTCAGTTGCACCGGGAAGATGCAACCATGTCTATTAGGCATTGGATGCTATGGGCTGGAGGATGAGTTGGGCTCAATATTTCGGATACGGTGAGAGACTCAATTAGGAACCCAGTCTATGCAAATGGTGGGTCTGACTTAACTAAGGAGTGGATCAATATTTCCGGATACGGTGAGATTCATGAATTAGAGACCAAGTTTGGGTGCACCATGATTAGAGAATCATTGAACAAGAGTTGTTCACTCATTGGCTAACCCATCACCAATAACTGTTAGGTGAGGTGATGAGTCAGTTGGTGAGACCGCACCACCCACTAGAAATCATTAATCGTGGAGATTTTTCGCATCTCTACAGAGGGAGTGTAGGGATCCGAGAAAATAGTGGGAGCTAATTTGTTTAAAAATAAAATCCCTAAACAAATTGGTCAAGTCAAAATTACAGTATCTAACTAGAATCTTTGACTCTCTACAGGAAAATGTCTGCGTCCAACCCATTGGCACGTATCCTGGACACACATAGACTGACTGGACCCAATTATAAAGATTGGCTCAGGAACTACAAAATTGTTTTGGGTTCCGAGAAGTTAACCCATGTTTTGGACCAGGACCCTCCCACCATTACCAGCCCGTCCATCTGTTGAACAGAGAGCGTCTCTGGAAAAATGGATTGACGAAGATAATAAGGCCAGATATTACATGTTGGGCTCGATGTCTGATGAGCTCCAGCGCCAACATGAGGATATCGGGACTGCTCGCCAAATGTTGGCTCACCTGCAGGAGATGTTTGGTGAACAGAGTCGCGCAGCCAAATATCAAGTCACAAAATGACTTTTTAAGGCTAAGATGCGTGATGGGCAGTCAGTCCAAGATCACTGTCTGACAATGATCAAGGACATGGAAGAGCTTGAGAAGCTCGGTGTGAAGTTGGACTTGGACCTGCAGAACGATATTATTCTGCAATCCTTGACTGATGCATATGGGCAATTCATCATGAATTACCACATGCATAAACTTCAAGAATTCCTTGGCCGAGTTAATGAATATGCTGGTTACCGCTGAGCTTTCTATGAAAGGTTCTAAAGGCTCAGTTCTTGCTATGGAACGGACTTCTTCCAAAAGAAAGTCTTATGGAAAGAAAAAGAAGTCTGTGAAAAAGCAAAAGGTGGAAGGATCAAAGAAGAAGAAGCAGCCGAAGAAAAAGGCCGATGGTCAAAGGAAAGTGTTTCCATTGCAACAGCGACGGCCATTGGAAGCGGAACTGCCCTACTTACCTGGCCACCCTGAAGAACAAGAAGGAAGGTCCTTCTGGAGGTATGCTCGTTATTGAGTCTAACCTTACGGTTTCTTCTGCATCCAGTTGGGTGCTTGACTCTGGTTCTAGTGCTCATCTGTGCACTTCTATGCAGGGTCTTGAGGATAGCAGGAGGCTGAGGGATGGAGACATGATCCTACGCATCGGTAATGGAGCAAGAGTTGCTGCAGTAGCCGTGGGAACATACCCTCTTCGATTACCATCTGGTTTAGACTTAGTTTTGAAAGACTATTATTTTGTGCCTGCAGCTAGCAGGAATTTGATTTCTGTTTCATGCTTAGCACAAGAAGGTTATGTGATCACCTTCTTTAAGGACCATTGTAACATTCTTTATGAAAGAAATAAAATTGCAAATGGTTTCCTTATTAATGGTCTTTATCAGCTACATATTGATGTACCTGTTCTAACTATCGAGCAAAACGTGAATGCCAAACGACCTAGGGATAGTCCAAACGACAGATATCTATGGCACCTGAGATTAGGTCATATAGCAGAAGATAGGATCAACAAATTGGAGAAAAATGGGCTATTGAGTCCATTGACTTCTGAGTCATATCCAACTTGTGAATCCTGTCTTCAAGGCAAAATGACTAAACTCCCTTTTGTTGGACATGGGGAGAGGGCCACAGATCTCCTTGCCCTAGTACATACTGATGTGTGCGGCCCATTTGATGTGCCGGCTAGAGGCAATTTTGTCTACTTCATTACCTTTACCGATGATCTGTCTAGGTATGGGTATGTGTATCTTATGAGACACAAGTCTGAAGCCTTTGAAAAGTTCAAAGAATTCAGACATGAAGTAGAAAAACAAACTGGAAAAACCCATTAAGGTTCTTCGATCAGATCGAGGAGGTGAATACCTTAGCCGGGAATTCCTAGACTATCTCAAGGAAAATGGCATAGTCTCTCAATGGACTCCACCAGGAACACCTCAACTCAATG
>QRFJ01002251.1:0-145153 GCA_006176705.1 Cocos nucifera | reverse complement strand
ACACGACTATGAAATATGGCAAATGGATGTAAAGACTGCCTTCCTTAATGGTTTCCTTGAGGAGGAGGTCTATATGTCACAGCCAGAAGGGATTTGAGTCAAATGAGAGACCAAATCAGGTATGCAAACTTAAGAGATCCATTTATGGATTAAAGCAAGCATCAAGGAGTTGGAACATCCATTTTGATGAAACAATAAAAGAGTTTGGTTTTATCAAGAATGTGGATGAACCATGTGTGTACGAGAAAACTAGTGGGAGAATAATAGTATTCTTGGTTCTGTATGTAGATGACATACTCCTCATTAGGAATGATATCCCAATGTTACAATCAGTCAAATTATGGCTATCAAATAAGTTTTCCATGAACGATTTGAGAGAAGCATGCTATATACTAGGAATAAAGATCTATAGAGATAGATCTAAGAGGATGCTAGGCTTATCCTAATCAAGGTACATTGACTTAGTACTGAAAAGATTCAATATGGATGGGAGTAAAAGAGGTTATTTATCCATCAGTCAATGCATACATCTCTCTAAAAAAATGTCTCCAAAGATACCAGAAGAGAGAAATAGAATGTGTTCTATTCCTTATGCTTCGGCTGTAGGATCAATAATGTATGCCATGTTATGTACAAGGCCTGATGTTGCTTATGCTTTAGGCATTGCAAGTAGATTTCAAGCTGATCCAGGAGAGGATCATTGAAAAGCTATGAAAAATATTCTTAAGTACTTAAGAAGGACTAAAGATATTTTTCTTGTATATGGTGGTTCTGATCTTAAACTAGAAGCATATTCTGACTCTAGTTTTCAATCAGACCCAGATGATAGCAAATTCATTTTAGGGTATGTCTTTACTCTGAATGGTGGAGCAGTGAGTTGGAAGAGTACTAAGCAGCCAACTGTAGCTGACTCAACCACTGAAGCAGAATACATAGCTGTAAGTGAAGCCACCAAGGAAGCTATCTAGATGAAGAAGTTCATCACTGAATTAGGTGTTATTCCTGAAATTGAAAATCCAGTACCACTTTACTATGATAATACTGGAGCTGTAGCTCAAGCAAAGGAACCAAGGTCTCATCATAAATCCAAACACATTCTGAGATGCTTTCCATCTCATTCGAGAAATTATTGAAAGATAAGATGTGGTCATAGAACGAGTGGATACAAAAAACAACATAGCAGACCCATTCACTAAGGCTTTACCACTGCAACTGTTTGATCGCCACCTTGATTGTATGGGATTAAAATATAAGGGCGATTGGCTTTAGTGCAAGTGGGAGATTGAAAGGAATATGCCCTCAAGCCAATTTATTTTTGGGATGTTCTTTATCTTCCAGACTCATGTAATGACATTTTTAATAAATAAAGGCATTTATTTCATCATATGCAGTGTCTTATTATTTATTTAAGATTATGATGAACTCTATAAATTAGGACTATGGTTTTAGGATTATGATGAGATCATACTAGTGAGACCTAAAATCTTAAAATCCTAATTTAAATATTCCTAGTCGATGGGACATTGAGTTAGGGATCAATGTTTTTCGGTAAGACTAGCACATTCTTTGTATGCTCGATTAAGAGGGTGATTGATCTCACAATAACTTGTGTATGACACTAATACAAGAATGTGGATGCTCATTAGAGAATGAGTTCACTGAATTGATCCAAATTGAGAATATCTAATGGAGTCTTATCTACATGTCAATAGATGGTTCTCATAGTGGAATTTGTGCATGTAATCCTTTGACCTGAAACTACCATAGAATCTTATATATATATAAATCCATATTTTGGTTCATACTCATTCATGACTTAGTTATGTATGGGATGATCTGGATATGGTAGATTATATATATGAAGATTGTGAGTAGGTTAACAAGGAATCGATCACTCCTGGTAAGAGGAAATAGCATCCTACCTGCTTCAAACAAATAATGATTCAGGAAGACTTTGATCAAAGCATGATGAAAATTAGAAATGGTTTCTAATGTTTCATTAAATGAATCATTATCATAAGATTGAAAGAGAAATGAATATGATATTGGGATTGCCATATTTTCGTATCCAGAGTCATATTCAGGATGCAGAAAAATCGAAGGATCTAGTTGCATGGTAATTTTCACTGAAGGATATTTTTGGTATTTTCATCAAAATTTCACATCTTTCGGGTAGTCATGATACGTTGCTAGACGTCAATCATGTCTTGTGGGTTTGATCAAATTAAAATTTTAATTTGATCATTAAATTAGAAAGTGTTCTAAATTAAGTCAAATTGGGTTGGCTAGTTTTGACCTAAATTGGTTTGGTTGAGTTCTAACCAGATTAGGTAAAATCACACCCTGACTCACTGCTAGTTAGATGTGGAACCCAATGGGTCACACACAAAGAGAATTGATTAAGGGTCTAATTAGATTAGACCATGTTTGCAAGATGAATATGCTAGCACATATAGCAAACCCTAGCACCTGGATTCGAATTGGATTCGAATCGGCTTTCGATTTGGGCTAATTAAGATTCAATTTGAGCCAAATAGGATTGAGTCTTGAGTTGGATTAAACTAGATTGATTAGGCTTCAGATTGGGTACCATATTCCTGCATCCCATGTGTCAGAGAGTCTCTCTCTTACGTGTGGGAAGTCTTTCATGCGCAAAGAACTCTTTGGCGCATGGAATAAGATGGTGCCTACCTTCTTTGACTTTTCCCATATGTTATGTTACATAAATATTTTTTAATTTGCATGGACATCTGATATGGGGCACAGAAGAGTCCTTCTGTAGATGAAATAATTCATTTTCCTTTTAAATTTTTCACCCAGGATGTTTTGTCGCCCAAGACCCCTTGCCGCCCAAGACTCCATGCCGCCTACTCCTCCTTGACGTCTCTTGGACTAAGTCAAAGTCTCTTGGGACTTTGACTATTCAAAGTTTATCTCCATGTCTTCTTGCTGATTGGGCGTCCCTTTTTAGAGCCATTGGATGGCTTTGTTTCATGATCTAATGGATGAAAAGGGTGGCGCCAAAGATGAAGCATCGCGACTCTTCATAGAAAAACTACATAGAATTAGTCTGAAGAGTCCTTCTGCTTTAAGGCACCTCTTGAACTAAGTCTATATCTCATTTTTTACTGATGAGACATGAGATTGGCTAATGAGGCATGATATTTTTTGTTGGCACCCCTACGTACTTTATAAATAGGGGTGCACACCTAGAGTCCGGAGTAGTGAACATTATCTTTTCTTTCTTACAAGAGTTTCTTTTTGTCCAATTTTCTTTCTTCCTTTCTCTTGTCTAGATCTTGTCATTATAAGGACAAGAAGTCATCTTAAGACTAAGAGATTAGGAAGGAAAATTAAGAAGACAAAAGAAAAAGAAAGATAGATAAGGAAAGGCAAGGAAGGTGACATAAAGGCTTAAGAAGGTCTTGCCCATTTAATTAAAGTTCTTATTATAAGAATTTTAGTTATATAAATCAGAGGTACTGGTGTCTTGGTCAAGTCTCTGTGTGGATCAACATTGGATGGTGAACATGTGGGCACCTGATGGAACCCCTGATGAACTACTACCGACGATCAGGGTCAATTTAGGGTTTAGCGATAAGAGGTATGTTCTAATACTTTCTTTTATATTACAAATGCATGTTATATGATTTAATTGCTAATAAGGTGGTTCTAGGATTTTGGTTTGGTTTATTTGATTTCATATTTTTACTTTGAAATCCATGCTTCCGTCCTGTACATCAAACCCATCAGTTAATAGCTTGTCCATTCCACCGATCTCACTTACTTGGCTATTTGGGTCGATCCAGTTCTGATTTGAGGTGGCTAATAATTTGAGCTAACCCATGCCACTAGGTTAGTCATAATTATTATAACTGAGTCAAATCAAGTTTAAAGAGATCAAAACTAAATCTCTCCATGAAAATATTAAGTCATAGGTCTTTCACCATTGTAGATATGCGGGCTCTTCTCGTGGTTAATTATTCTTGATTGATTATAGTGGTTCAGTTGCACCAGAAAGATGCAACCATGTCTGTTAGGCATTAGATGCAATGGGTTGGAGAATGGATTGGGCTTAATATTTTGGATATGGTGAGGGATCCAATCAGAAATTCAATTTATGCAAATGGTGGGTCTGACTGAACTAAGGAGAGGAGTAACGTTCTGGGTAGGTGAGCTTAATGAATTAGAGAATAGATTTGGATGCACCATGAGTAGAGAATCATTAGACAAGAGTTATCCACTCATCAATTGATCCATCACCAATAACTATTAGGTGAGGTGGTGAGCTAGTTGGTAGGACCACACCACCCACTAGAAATCAATGATTGTGAAAATTTTTGCATCTTTGCCAAGGGTGTGTAGTGACTGGATTGGTATACCAGGCGGAAGCATAGATTTCAAAGCAAAATAATGAAATCATATAAACCAAATCCAAACCCTAGGACCACCTTATTAGCAATTAAATCATACAGCATGCATTTTTAATATAAAAGAAAGTATCAAAACATACCTTTTATCGCTAAACCCTGAATTGTCCCTAATTATTGGCAGCAGTCCGTCAGGGGTTCCACCAGGTGCACACATGTTCAGCCTCCAACATTGATCCACAGGGAGACTTGATCAAGACACCAGCACCTCTAATTTATAAAATTAAAATCCTAGTAACAAGAATTTTAATTAAATGGGCAAGACCTTCCTTAATCTTTATGTCACCTTCCTTACCTCTCCTTACCTTTCTTTCTTTTTTCCCTTGTCTTCTTAATTTTTCATCCTAATCTCTTAGTCTTAAGATGACTTCTTATCCTTATAAGGACAAGGTCTGGACAAGTGTAGGAAAGAAAGAAAATTGGACAATGAGGAAACACTTGTAAGAAAGAAAGATAATTTTCACAATACTACGGACTCTAGGTACGCATCCTTATTTATAATGTATGTAGGGGTGCCAACACATTTTCTCGCATCCTTTCAAATTATTATCTCATGTTCCTTCAGTCTATCTCACACCTCATCAGATAATAATGACATGTAGACTTAGTCCAAGAGGTGCCTTAAAGCAGAAGGACTCTCGGACTAATTCTACGTAGGTTATTTACGAAGAGTCGTGGGCTTTCATTTTTGGCACCATCATTTTCAACCATTAGATCATATAAGAAGGCCATCCAATGGCCTTAATATGGGATGCCCATTCAGCAAAATGGCATGGAGATAATCTTTGAATAGTCAAAGTCCTAAGGGACTTTGACTTGATCCAAGAGGTGCCAAGGAAGAGTGGGAGGCAAGGAGTCCTGGGCGGCAAGGAGTCCTGTGCGACAAGGAGTCCCTTCTCATGCAAATATTAAATAGATAACATTGTATTTAACCTACAGAAGGACTCTTCTGTGCCCCATATCTGATGTCCATGCCCATTTGAAAAAATTATGTGACATGGAGAAAGAGGAAAAGTCAAAGAAGGTAGGCACCAAACTAATCCCATGAGCCAAAGTCTCTTGCGCATGAAAGACTTCCCACACACAAGAGAGAGACTCTCTGGCCTGTGGTATTCTGGTATATAATGCCCCATCTGAAGTCCAATCAGTCTAGGTTAATCCAATTCAAGACCAAATCCAATTTGGCTTAAATTAGACCTTAATTAACCTAAATTGGAAGCTGATTCAAATCCAATTCGAATATTGGTGTTAGGGTTTGCTACACGTGCTAGCATGTTCATCTTGCAAACATGGTCTAATCCAATTAGATCCTTAACCATTTCCTTTGTGCGTGACTCATTGGGTTTCACATCTAGTCAGCAGTGGGTCTGGGTGTGATTTGACCTAATCTGGTTAGAACTCAACTAAATCAATTTAGGTCAAAACTAGCCTACCCAATTTGACCAATTAGAATACTTTCTAATTTAATGGTCAAATTAAAATTTTTAATTTGATCAAACCCACAAAACATGATTGATGTCTAGCAACATATCGTGACTTCCCAGAAGATGTAAAATTTTGATGAAAATATCAAAAATACCCTTCAGTGGAAAGTTGTCATGCAACTAGATCCCTCGATCACCCTGCATTCTGAATATGAGTCTGGGTATGGAAATATGTCAAACTCAATATCATATTCATTTGTCTTTCAATCTTATGATGATGATTCATTTAATAAAATATTAGAAATCATTTCTATTTTTCATCATGCTTTGATCAAAGTCTTCCTGAATCATCATTTATTTGAAGCAGGCAGGATGCGATTTTCTCTTACTAGGAGTGATCGACTCCATGTTAACCTACTCACAACCTTCATATATAAGCTACCATATCCAGATCATCCCATACATGACTGAGTCATGAATGAGTATGAACCAAAATATGGATTCATATATATATAAGATTCTATGACAGTTTTAGGTCAAAAGGATTAAATGCATAATTCCACTATGAAGAACCATCTATTGACATGTAGATAAGACTCCATTAGATATTCTCTAATGAGCATCCACATCCTTGTATTAGTATCATACACAAGTGATTGTGAGATCAATCACCCTCACAATTAAGCATACAAAAGATGTGCTAGTCTTACTAAAAAACATTGATCCCCAACTCAATGTTCCATCGACTAGGAATGTTTAAATTAGGATTTTAAGATTTTAGGTCTCACTGGTATGATCTCATCATAATCCTAAAATCATAGCCTTAATTTATGAGGTTCATCATAATCTTAAATAAATAATAAGACATTGAATATGATGAAATAAATGCCTTTATTTATTTTAAAATATCATTACATGAGTTTGGAAGACAAAGAATAGCCCAAAAAATAAATAAATAAATTTTGATTTGCTTGAGGGCATATACCTTTCAATCTTCCACTTGCACTAAAGTCAATCGCTATTATACTTTAATCCCATACAATCAAGATGGCTATCAAACAATTGCAGTGGTAAAGCCTTAATGAATGGGTCTGTTATGTTGTTCTTTGTATCAACTCATTCTATGACTACATCTTGTCTTTCAATAATTTCACAAATGAGATGGAAGCGTCTCAGAATGTGTTTGGATTTATGATGAGACCTAGGTTCCTTTGCTTGAGCAACAGCTTCAGTATTGTCATAGTAATGTGGTACTGGATTCTTAATTTTAGGAATAATACCCAATTCAGTGATGAACTTCTTCATCCAGATAGCTTCCTTGGCAGCTTCACTTACTACCATATATTCTACCTCAGTAGTTAAGTCAGCTACAGTTGGCTGCTTAGTACTCTTCTAACTCACTGCTCCACCATTCAGAGTAAAGACATACCCTAAAATGGATTTGCTATCATCTAGATCTGATTGAAAACTAGAGTCAGAATATGCTTCTAGTTTAAGATCAGAACCACCATATACTAGAAAAATATCTTTAGTCCTTCTCAAGTACTTAAGAATATTTTTCACAGCTTTTCCAATGATCCTCTCCTGGATCAGCTTGAAATCTACTTGCAATGCCTAAGGCATAAGCAACATCAGGCCTTGTACATAACATGGCATACATTATTGATCCAACAGCCGAAGCATAAGGAATAGAACTCATTCTATTTCTTTCTTCAGGTGTCTTTGGAGACATCTTTTTAGAGAGATGTATGCCTTGACTCATGGGTAAGTAACCTCTTTTACTCCCATCCATACTAAATCTTTTCAGTATTAAGTCAATGTACTTAGATTGGGATAAGCCTAGCATCCTCTTAGATCTATCTCTATAGATCTTTATTCCTAGTATATAGGATGCTTCTCCCAAGTCTTTCATGGAAAACTTATTTGATAGCCATAATTTGATTGATTGCAATATTGGGATATCATTTCCAATGAGGAGTATGTCATCTACATACAGAACCAAGAAAACTATGGTACTCCCACTAGTCTTCTTGTACACACATGGTTCATCCACATTCTTGATGAAATCAAACTCTTTGATTGTTACATCAAAATGGATGTTCCAACTCCTTGATGCTTGCTTTAATCCATAAATGGATCTCTTAAGCTTGCATACCTGATTTGGTCTTTCCTTTAACTCAAATCCCTCTAGCTGTGATAAATAGACCTCCTCCTCAAGGAAACCATTAAAGAAGGCAGTCTTTACATCCATTTGCCATATTTCATAATCATGGTATGCTGCTATGGCAAGCATAATCCGAATAGATTTGAGCATGGTAACAGGTGAAAATGTTTCATCATAATTTATCCCTTGTTTTTGCCTAAAACCCTTTGCCACTAATCTGGTCTTATAGGTTTCAATTTGGCCATCTGCTCCAATCTTTTTCTTAAAAATTCATTCGCATCCAATAGGATTTATATCCTCTGGTGCATCCACCAAAGTCCATACTTTATTAGTGTGCATGAAGTCCATTTCGGATTGCATGGCAGCCAGCCATTTATCAGAGTCCTTACTTTTGATTGATTCCGTATAGGTCAGAGTTTCATCATTCTCAATGATTTGGGCTTCTTTGTTTTCAATAATGAACCCATACCTAACAACTGTAAGTCACACTCTATTAGACCTACGGATAGGAGTTATGTGTTCGGGTTCTTTTATGTGATTATTTGGTTGAGAAATTTCTATTTATTTTTCTTGAACTTCACTAAGTTCAATATTTCTTCCACTATCTTTTTCTAGAATAAATTTTTTTTCCATGAAAGTGGCATGCCTACTTACAAAAATCTTTTGTTCAGTACAGTGGTAGAATAAATATCCTATACCATCTCTTGGATATCCGATAAATAGACATCTGCCTGATCTAGCATCATGCTTATGTCCAAAATTTCTTTTGACATATGCTGGACAACCCCATATCTTAAGATACTTAAGATTGGGTTTCTTACCTCTCCATATCTCATATGGAGTACTAGATATAGATTTAGAAGGTACTCTATTCAAGATATAAATTACGATCTCCAGGGCATGGCTCTAAAAGGAAATAGGTAATTCAGTGAAGCACATCATAGACCGTACCATATCTAATAAGGTATGATTTTTTCTTTCGACTACACCATTTAATTATGGTGTATAAGAAGGTATTCATTCAGAGAGAATCCCTTTAACTTTAAGATAGTTTAGAAACTCACTAGATAAGTATTCTCCTCCCCGATCAGATCGAAGGATTTTTATACATTGTCCAGTTTGTTTTTCAACCATACTTTGATACTCTTTAAATTTATCAAAGGCTTCTAGATTTGTGTTTCATAAGATACACATATCCAAACCTAGATAAATCATCAGTGAATGTTATAAAATAAGAGTATCCTCCTCTGGCTTGAGTTGTCATAGGACCACATACATCCATATGTACAAGTCCTAATAACTCTTTTATCCTTTCTCCATGTCCACTAAATGGAGTCTTAGTCATTTTACCCATGAGACATGATTCACAAGTTCCTAATGATTCATAATCAAAAAGATCAAAGAACTTTTCTTTGTATAACTTGTTAATCCTAGCCTCACTAATATGACCTAATCGACAATGCCAAAGTAAAGTATTATTTATGTCATCTCTCTTATATTTTCTATTTTCATCAATATGAAATATATTGTCATCCAAACATAGAGTCAACAAACCATTGCTAAATATGCCAAAATAAATATTTTTATTAGAAAATTTAATCGAGCAACCATTGCTCGTTACATTAAGACTATAACCTTATTTTAATAACAAGGGTATAGATATAATATTTCTAATGATCTTAGGCATATAATAATAATTTATAAGTTCTAAGATCTTTCCAGAAGGTAACTTCAATATATTTATCCCTACAGCTTCTGCTTGGATAGACTCTCCTCCAGCGGCCATAGAGCTTGAAGTCACCTTTCTTCAAACTCTTAATTTTCTGCAGCCCCTATAAAGATTTGTAAATATGAAAACCACAGCCGGTGTCTAATACCCAAGAGTTTTAAAAAAAAAATTAATGATAATATAGTATGTATCTCATACATACCTTCTGGTGCATTATTTGCACTAGACTTCATGGTTGCAAGGTATGCCTTTTAATTCCTCTTTCAATGATCTATTTTGCCGTAGTGAAAATAGGTCATCTATCCGGAGACCTTCTTTCCCTTTTTCTTCTTATTTATACCACCTTTAGGGTTCAACCTTCTCTTTAAATCTTTTTTGCCTGCCTTCCTCTTGGAGATCCCATCCACAAGAAGAAGAGGAGTCTTATCCTTCTTGATATGGCTTTCTACTATCTTGAGCATATTTAATAGCTCAAGCAAGAAAGAATTTAGTTTGTTCATGTGATAGTTTATGACAAACTAAGAAAATGATTCAGAAAGTAATTGCAGAATCAAATTCTGACTTAACTCTCCATCCATAACGAAACCTAATTAACTTAATCGAGTGATTAGGTCAATTACCATCAAAACATGATTTTGTATGGATGTTTCTTCTATCATTCTTGCATGGAATAATTGCTTAGATATCTCATATCTAGTAGATCTACTATGCTCTCCATAAAGCTTTTTTAGATTGAGCAATATGGACTGAGTGTCCATGCCATCATGTTGCCTCTATAATTCATTACTTATAGAGGCAAGTATGATGCATTTGACAATAAGGAAATCATTTTGCCACATCTTGTATGCAGACTTATCTTCATCTGTGGCATCTTTTTCTAATGGCTTAGGATCAGAGGCATCAAGAATATAGGAGAGTTTTTCTTGATTGAGTACTATTTTTAGGTTTCTCAGCCAGTCCACATAATTTTGATCAGTCGATTTATTTGAATTCAAAATTGAACACAATGAAAGTGAAGAAGCCATTTAATCTACATAATAAAGAATAATACATAAGAAAATAATTCATGATGACAAACATAATTAATTAAAATTTTAATTTAATTATGTCTCCCACGTTTAATCAAAAATCATAATTCTCTAATTAATTTTCTTAGTGAGAATAAGATCCTAATTCCTTAAAATAGGTCTTGTGGTTGCACAACAAACCTATTATAAGTTCAAAGGTAGAAAACTCTTTTCAATTGCATTTTATGCAACTCTCAAAAAAAAAAAAAATTTGCCTCTAAAATATTAATAGTCTTGTGTTAGCACAACAAACTTTAATGTTTTAGTTTAAGTAGAACCCTTCATTTCTATCCAGTCAAAATGAAATATAGTTGCTCTTGTGGTTACACAACAAAACAGTATAATCAAAATGCTGTAAGCATCTTAATGCACTAGATAAATATTACATTATTTCCCATGATAGATCTTGTGATTACACAACAAAATTGATATGATTCTGGACATAATAAGGACCTAGCATGAAGGAAGGCCTTAATGTAGTGAATATAACACTAAGCATTTCAATCTAGAATTAAATTTATCGAATCGATCAGATAAGTGGGAGAGAGATGGGAGTCCTCCCGTTGCTTTCCTTAGACACCAATAAATTAGTCAGATCAGACAACGGAATCAATTAAAAAACAATATTTTCTTTATCAATCATGAACCACTTTTTCTAGACATCGACTGACCAATTAGATATCCAGATTGATTCAGCTATTAGTTAATTACACTACAACTTAATATAATTTTAAATGTTCATGATACATATCCTAAATGCATGAAAATATTAATTATGAGAAAAAATATTAACATGTAGACTTATTCTAGGACAACCATCATTACATAGTGAATTCTTTTCACTATGTCAGGGCAACCTTCATAGAATAATATATACATCATAATCTCATTATAAAAATAAAATATGATCACATCATATAAATAACATGCTAAAAAAAAAATCATATCATATTTACATTTAAGCCATTATAATATAAGCAAAGCAATATATGATTTAACCGAATAAGGCTTGCTCTGATACCACTGATAGGATTGGTGTACCGAGCGGAAGCATAGATTTCAATGCAAAATAATGAAATCATATAAACCAAACCCAAATCCTAGGACCACCTTATTAGCAATTAAATCATATAGCATGCCTTTGTAATATAAAAGAAAGTATCAGAACATACCTTTTATCGCTAAATCTTGAATTATCCCTAATTACTGGCAGCGGTCCATCAGGGATTCCACCAGGTGCCCACATGTTCACCCTCCAATGTTGATCCACACGAAGACTTGATGAAGACACCAGCACCTCTAATTTATATAATTAAAATTCTAGTAATAAAAATTTTAATTAAATGGGCAAGATCTTCCTTAATCTTTATGTCACCTTCCTTACATCTCTTTACCTTTCTTTCTTTTTTCCCTTGTCTTCTTAATTTTTCTTCCTAATCTCTTAGTCTTAAGATGACTTCTTGTCCTTATAAGGACAAGGTCTGGACAAAAGAAGGGAAGAAAGAAAATTGGACAATGAGGAAACACTTGTAAGAAAGAAAGATAATTTTCACAATACCACGGACTCTAGGTACGCACCCTTATTTATACTGTACGTAGGGGTGCCAATACATTTTCTCGCATCCTTTCAAATTATTATCTCATGTTTCTTTAGTCTATCTCACACCTCATTGGATAATAACAACATGTAGACTTAGTCTAAGAGGTGCCTTAAAGCAAAAGGACTCTCGGACTAATTCTATGTAGGTTATTTATGAAGAGTCGCAGGCTTTCATTTTTGGCACCATCATTTTCAACCATTAGATCAGATAAGAAGGCCATCCAATGACCTTAATATGGGATGTCCATTCAGTAAAATGGCATAGAGATAATCTTTGAATTGTCAAAGTCCCAAGAGACTTTGACTTGGTCTAAGAGGCACCAAGGAGTCCTGGGCGGCAAGGAGTCCCTTCTCATGCAAATATTAAATAGATAATGGAGTATTTAACCTATAGAAGGACTCTTTTGCACTCCATATCTGATGTCCATGTCCATTTGAAAAAATTATGCGACATGGAGAAAGAGGAAAAGTCAAAGAAGGTAGGCGCCAAACTAATCCCATGCGCCAAAGTCTCTTGCGCATGAATGACTTCCTACGCACAAGAGAGAGACTCTCTGGCATATGGGATTCTAGTATATGATGCCCCATCTGAAAATCAATTAGTCTAGGTTAACCCAATTCAAGACCAAATCCAATTCAAGACCAAATCCAATTTGGCTTAAATCAGACCTTAATTAGCACCAATTGGAAGCTGATTCGAATCCAATTCGAATCTGGGTGCTAGGATTTGCTACATGTGCTAGCATCTTCATCTTGCAAACATGGTCTAATCCAATTAGATCCTTAATTAATTTTCTTTGTGTGTGACCCATTAGGTTCCACATCTAGCTAGCAGTGGGTCTGGGTATGATTTGACCAAATCTAGTTAGAACTCAACTAAACCAATTTAGGTCAAAACTAGCCTACCCAATTTGATCAATTAGAACACTTTCTAATTTAATGATCAAATTAAAATTTTTAATTTGATCAAACCCACAAGACATGATTGATGTCTAGCAACATATCGTGACTTTTTGGAAGATGTGAAATTTTGATGAAAATATCAAAAATATCCTATAGTGGAAAGTTATCATGCAACTAGATCCTTCGATCATCCTGCATCCTGAATATGAGTCTGGGTATGAAAATATGTCAAACCCAATATCATATTCATTTTTCTTTCAATCTTATGATGATGATTCATTTAATAAAATATTAGAAACTATTTCTAATTTTCATCATGCTTTGATCAAAGTCTTCTTGAATCATCATTTGTTTGAAGCAGGCAGGATGCGATTTTCTCTTACCAAGAGTGATCGATTCTATGTTAACCTACTCACAACCTTCATATATAATCTACCATATCTAGATCATCCCGTACATGATTGAGTTATGAATGAGTATGAACCAAAATATGGATTCATATATATAAGATTCTATGGTAGTTTCAGGTCAAAGGATTACATGCACAATTCCACTATGAGAACCATCTATTGACATGTAGGTAAGACTCTATTAGATATTCTCAACTTGGATCAATTCAGTGAACTCATTCTTTAATGAGCACCCACATTCTTATATTAGTATCATACACAAGTGATTGTGAGATCAATCACCCTCTCAATTGAGCATACAAAAGATGTGCTAGTCTTATAGGAAACATTGATCCCCAACTCAATGTTCCATCGACCAAGAATGTTTAAACTAGGATTTTAAGATTTTAGGTCTCACTGGTATGATCTCATCATAATTCTAAAACCATAGCCTTAATTTATGGGATTCATCATAATCTTAAATAAATAATAAGATACTATAAATGATGAAATAAATACCTATATTTATTTTAAAATATTATTACATGAGTTTGGAAGATAAAGAACAGCTGAAAAAATAAATAAATAAATTTTGATTGGCTTAAGGGCATATACCTTTCATGTAAGAATCCTAAAAAATAGTGAAAGCCTAATTTATTTAAAAATGAAACTCCTAAATAAATTGGTCAAGTCTAATTACAAATTCTAACCAGAAACTTTGACTCTTTACAGAAAAATATCAACATCCAACCCACTAGCCCGTATCCTAGACACCTACAGACTGACCAGACCTAATTACAATGATTGGCTTAGGAACTACAAAATTATTTTGGATTCCAAAAAGCTGACTCATGTATTGGATTAGGACCCTCTCATCTTACCAGATTGTCCCTCTACTGAATAGAGAGCATCTCTGAAAAAGTGGACAGATGAAGATAATAAACCTAGGTACTATATGTTGGGCTCAATGTCTGATGAGCTTCAGTGCCAACATAAGGACATCAAGACTACTCGCCAAATGTTGGCTCACCTATAAGAGTTGTTTGGTGAAAAGAGTCACATAGCCATGTATTAAGTCACTAAAAGATTTTTTAAGGCTCAAATGCGTGATGGCAGTCGGTCCAAGATCATTGTTTGATAATAATCAAGAACTTAGAAGAGCTTGAAAAGCTCGAAGTTAAGCTAGATAGGGACTTGCAAATTGATATGATTTTACAATCCTTGACTCATGCATATGGGTAGTTCATCATGAACTTCCATATGCATAAGCTGCATTGTACTTTAGCTGAATTGACGAACATGCTGGTTACTGCTGAGCTTTCTTTGAAAGGTTCAAAGGGCTCAATGCTTGCTATGGAGTGGATTTCATTCAAAAGAAAGTCTTTTGGAAAGAAGAAGTCTACAAAGAACCAGAAGATAGATGGAGGAAAGAAGAAGAAGGAAGAATCGAAGAAGAAGACCACTGATAAAGAAAAATATTTTCATTGCAACATCGGTGGCCATTGAAAGCGGAACTACCCTTTATACCTAGCCAGCCTGAAGAATAAGAAGGCAGGTCCTTCTAGAGATATGCTTATAATTGAATCTAATCTAACGGTCTCTTCTGAATCTAGTTGGATGCTTTACTTTGGTTCTAGTGCTCATCTATGTACTTCTATGCAGGATCTTGAGGAGAGCAGGAGGCTGAGGGATGGTGAGATGATCCTATACATCGAGAATGAAGCAAGAGTTGTTGTTGTGGTCGTGGAAACCTATCCTCTTCGACTAACATAAAAATTAGATTTAGTTCTTAGGAAATATTTTTATATGCCTGCAGCAAGCAGAAATTTGATTTCTGTTTCTTGTTTAGAATAGGATGTTAGATGTGTGCCATAAAAGCCAGATTGGCCGACACTTGTTAAGTACTTTCTAGAGGCATTTTTATAAATTTGACTAAAAATTAGTTAAAGGATTATTTATTCTATCACATTGTATATTAAAGTATCTATGATACATCCATTGAGTTAATAGGTATGATAACACATATTCTCAAGAGTTGAGAATTTAAGGCATGTATTATCATAATTAACTCATAAACTGCTTTCGATCATAGGATCATCACAAGGATGATGATCGATCTAGAAGATCGATGTATGATCACTTTCTTAGGATAGATGAGTCTAGAGTCTATAGTGTGGAGACACTGGAGCGAGAGTATAGGTACTCATTAAAGAATGAGGGCACTAAGCATGACCACCTCGAGCAGTCATAAGGGAGCCTACCTTCTCGTCGATGACTAGCTTGATGCTGTAGTGTGTGTCTAATTCTTTGACTTGAGGTGCATCGATAGTTCATCTTGAGGGTGTTATAGTTTGACTACCTCATAACTCAATCTTCTAGCCATTCGAAATCCTTAGGTGTATGTTGGCTATAGCATGTTCATTGCAGGAATTGGATTACACCAAGATGGAATCTATCAATCTCGGTAGAGGAGGAGTAGTCTTATGATGAACATAAGATCGAGTACTAAAACCCATGGCCATGGTAGTGTGAAATAATAGAAATAAGTTTCTATTGGTATTTCACATCGGACTCGAATAAAATGATTCATTCAGATGATGTGTGTTGGGTTTGATGAGTTCACCTTAACCCTAATCTCATTAGGGCTCATGATAGAAGAACCCAATCACAAAGGTAACTACACCAAGAGGTTTTCTATTTAATTTTGATGGGTTACCACCATATACTACTAGGTATCACTAGTGGATTTTGGAATCAATTAGAATCATCTTGATGATCAACGATTCTAATTGGATGAATCGAAAGAGTTCTGGTCTATCGAAAGATGTTTCGATGATGTCATTGATGGAGATCAAGACATATCCTATTACCATACAGAACTGAACCTAACTGAGTCACACAATAAGGGTTTGGGTCTGGATGTCATCAATTGAGCTAATCCAATTAGATTGATTTGGATTAGATCCAATTAGGTTCCAAAAAATCATGCTAGCACACGATTGAACCTAATATTCTCCTTCTGTCATCTTTTTGGTTTATCTCGACTGAGCCAAATTAGATTTGGCTTATCCAAGAGCCTTGTATGGCTCAATCCTAGTATGACCAAAACTTGTCCAGGTTAGAAAAGTCTTCTCCTAACCTGATCTAGGCTTATCCTAATAAATCGGATGAAAATAGGACAAGACCTACTAATTTTTGAAACTATTTGGACATGGCTTATTCAGAAACTCTATAGAGATTTATCTTGATCTGACTAGACCTCATCCTAGCCTGATCAAGACTTGTCCTAAATCCCATAAGATGGGAACAAGACAAGGGTTGTCTTTGGCTTGTCCTAAAATCATGAGATGAAATTTGGACAAGCTTCTCTCGAAAATTCTAGATGGATTTTTCTTGATCTGACTGGACCGAGTCTTGGTCTGATCAAGACTTATTCTAACTTGATTAGGACTTGACATAAATCCATTAGATGGGACTTGAAAAGATTTTGTCTTAATTTCATATGATGGAAACAGGACAAAGGTCAAATGTTGACCCGAATGTAGGAATTAAAGAATAAGGTGTGTGCACCCCCTGGAGATTTTCTAGTGATGCACGCCCTTAGATGTTTACATGAGGAATAAGGAGCACACTTCCCTTTTGGCTGTGCACCCCATATGGATAGGGTGGAGGTGTCCCATTCAAATTGGATTTGAATGGGTCAAACATACTTGATGAGATCAAACTCTAAGGGAGATAAGTTGCTTGCACCATCCAAATATTATCTTCCCATCTCCATGCCATTTTCTATGATTTTTGTGCAACAAAATTAGAGAAATAAGAGAGTGGTGCATGGAGATTAGTTAAGGAGTCCTTCTGCATGTTAAACTTTGACCTGTTCAAAGTTATATGCAAAGGGATTCTTGACTAGGTTTATAAATAGGGCCCTGCGCAAGCTGTTGTGCATAGCGATTTCTCCATGGTGAAGCCCTATCAAAATATTCATCTCCACACTTTCCTCATCTGATCCTCTCCCTCTTCTCCATGCCTAAGAGTTGGGCCTAACCTGCGAGCAAAGATCAAGTTCCATCCGTGTGAAGATCAATGAGAGATGATGATGTTCATGAGATGAACGCGCAGCCTTCAGAGTTTGTTTTGAAGGCTTTATGAGAAGACATTAGATCTGATCTTTGGAGATCAAATTTAGAAGGAGCAAACTTTTAGATCTAACCTGAGTGGATACTGGTAGAGGCTAGATATGTGCGTGGCTCAATCAGAACTTCGGATCAGTCATCAGATCATTATAATGGGTAAATGGTGTACCCAATTAGGTGATAACTATTATCACTATTTTTATTTTTATTTTACATCTAATTTTAGATCAATTTAATCAGATCTAAAAACTCTCAGATTTGATCAAATTATAAAAAAAATTTTAAAATTATTCTACTGTAAATCTAATCTGATCAGATGCATCTTGTGGCAGGAAAACCTAATTTTTTCTTCAACTGGTATTAGAGCCAGATTGCTGCTTCCAGATCTATCTTTAGATTGATCTAAAATTATTTATTATGATTTGATTATTTAATTTTAAGATGTTACATAGAATGTAATCCGATCTAAAATAAAAAATTATATATTTTAAATATATATATATTTGACATAAACAATGCATATTCTAGTCTAGATCTGTTGTTCCATATCATGATAACTTACAAATATATTTTAGATTAGATCCGATTTAATATTTTATGATTTGATCATTTAAGTTTCAGTGTTGCATTAGATATAACCAGATCTAAAACATAAGGTCTAATTTAAAATTTTGATATATATGATATTTAAATTTTTATGATTTGATCATTTAAGTTTTAAATGTTATATTAGATATAATCAGATCTAAAACATAAGATCTAATTAAAAATTTTGATATATGTGATATAGGCAGCATATGTCTAGACTAAATCCTTAGTTTAATCTCATAGTCTAGATCAAAAATTTTATGAAATATTCATTTAATTTTTTAAAGATTATGTGACTAGATTAGTTAAATTTTAGATATTATATGTGATATAATTATATCTAAAAGCATGAGATGCATTTAAAAAAATTTCATATGTATGACATATGCAATGCATATCTAGACTAGTTTCATAGATTTGTGCCATGAGTAGTCTAGATTAAAAATTTTATGATGAGATCATTTAAAATTTTATTTTCAAATATTACATTAGATGTAATCAGATCTAAAATATAAATTTAAATGTTAAATTTGATACATGAGATGTACTCAAAATATGTATAGATTAGATCTTAAATCATATAATAGTTTTATGCTTTAGATCTAATAGTTTTGTAGTATAGTTCATATTTCTGATTAAGACATTTTCCTTGGCCATCTGGTCATAAGAGTAAGAAGGGTTTAAAGGCCCTCTCTTTCCATTCGATGGGATGCTCTTATGGCGTGTAGGGGTGCTACGCGTTTGCTCTTAATCAGAAATTGAAAACTTACTTTTCTGTAAAATTCTAGATCCTAAAATTCTAGGATTTTTATGCATGTTTTGTTATTGAACCCTTGGACTTAATTAAGAATTAAGTTTATAAAATTAATTAGGTCTAAAATTATAAATTTTCAGATCTAAGACACTTTCATAAATCATGGGTTCGAATGTGGGTAGCTCAATTAGGTCTAGTGGTTGATCAAATCGAATCAAGAGTTGGTTAGGTGGTATCAAGAGTGCTTAGATTTGATTAGCCTAATAGGATTAAGTCTGGGTCAAGATCGACTCACAGTCATATGTGGTCGATCAAGTTAGGATCTAATTTGGCTTCACAGTTCAAGTCTGGATTGTAAGCTAACCTGATCAATTTTGGTCAGACAAGTTGGTGTCTAAGGTAAGTATGGTGTTGCCCAGCAAGACAACCCAAGAGGAGGGGGATGAATTGAGTTTTTCAAAACTTAAAATAAGTTAGATGCTATTTTCAAAAATAAGTGATGTGATGGTATATGCTTTAGTTCTATGTATGCAGAAATGCAGAAATATAAATGCAATGGAATGAAGTAAACAAGGCAATCACAAATACTAGAAAATTTATAATGGTTCAGTGCCCCTTGCACCTACGTCCACTCCCTAAGGCCCACTTGAGAATTTTACTATTATCTCTCCAAGATTACGATTGAATAGTTTTTCAAGGCTCACTATCCAAAACCTCATTGGTTTTTATACCAGCTCACCAACCACAACCAACTCCTAAGCCAACCCTTGGCTAACAATCCAATTTTTAGGCTTGGATAAGCCTTCCCCTTAGCTTCAAAACCCTATTGAAGCTAAGTTACAAGAAAGAGAAAAGTTGAACAACAAAAATGAACAAAAGGCCCCTTTGATGAGCAAAAAAGTCGATGAAGCTTTTAGAATCTTCTTGAAGGAAGGATTTTGAACTGTTTGAGCTTGTCTTCTTGTAGAATGGAATCATTTGATTTGATGTTCTTAGAGTTGGGAGTGGAATGCTCTCTTTTCAGGGCTCTTTTGACCTTTTCTCTTAACTTTTTGATTTCTTTCAATGATTGAATAGTTATGTCACTTCCACCAGATATTTTGTAGGTGATTTTTCATGTTTAGGAGGCTAAAGAATCATATTTGACCTATGGAGAAGCAAAAATGACCGTTTGAACCCAATCTACATAGTTCTAGATAATCTGCAAAAACTAGCTGTTGAAGCTCGAGTCGAACCTCAAGTCAACTCAAGCATCAGTTTGAGGTCATTTGCTCCACTCGTTGCTTAGCTCGAGAGTTTTTGTATGAAGATCAGTGTTCTGTATTTTACTGAGACTTTGCTCGTGGACCTCGAGTCGACTCGAGTCTCTGCTTGAGACTATGCCAAACTTTTCTTCAAAATTATCATTTTTTGTATTTCTCCTGAGACTTTGACTCGAGAACCTCGAGTCGACTCAAGCCTCTACTCGAGATCTTGCCCCAAAATCACCATTCTCTGGATTTTCACTGAGACTTCGACTCAAGAACCTTGAGTCGACTCAAGTCTTCACTCGAGACTATTTCTTCTGAAACTTCTACATGCCAGTCTGTGTATCAGCCCGAAATGAACAATGAGTCGATCCATGAGTTGACTCATCGGCTTCTTATATTGAAAAATTTTAGTTTGTCCAAAAGTTTTCCTCTTGAATTTTGATTTTGGGATATCTTTTTCAAGCTTTATTTCAGGTGTGATTTATTCTCCAAATGCCTCCAACTCTCCTCTATCAATTTTCAAATGCACTTATATGGATGTTTTATTTGATAATCTAAAAGACATCCTAAAATATGATCTCATCAATTTCATTAATTCAAATATATATTCAAATATTTTGTTACTCATCAAAATCAATCCTTGGGGTCAACATATGGCAAATACAATCAGTGGTCTTTAATTAGAAGCTACTCGATCTGAATGCATTCATGACGAGTTAATGGCATATTCCTCCCACTGATCTCACTTATCTGGCCGATTGAGTTGACCCAGTTCTGATTTGAGGTGGCTAACAATTTGAGCTAATCCATGCCACTAGGTTAGTCATGAATGTTATGACTAGTTGAGTCTAAGAGACTAAATCAAATCTTCCTAAGAAAATATTAAGTCCTAGGTCTTTCACCATTGTAGATGTACGGGTCCTTCCCAGGGGTGATTGTTCTCAGCTAGATACAGTGGTTCAGTTACACTGAAAAGATGCAACCATGTCTATTAGGCATTAGATGCTATGGGTTGGAGGATGGGTTGGAGTCAATATTTTGGATACAGTGAGGGACCCAATCAGGAATCCTATTTGTGCAAATAGTGGGTTTGACTTAACTAAGGAGTGGAGCAATATTCTAGGCATGGTGAACTTCATAAATTAGAGATCAGGTTTGAGTGCACCATGTTTAGAGAAACATTGGATGAGAGTTGTCTACTCATCGATTAACCTATCATCAATAATGGTTAGGTGAGGTGGTGAGCCAGTCGGTGGGACTGCACCACCCACTAGAAATCAATGATCGTGGAGATTTTTGCATCTCTACCAAAGGAGTGTAAGGATCCGAGAAAATAGTAGAAGCCTAATTTGTTTAAAAATGAAGCCCCTAAATAAATTGGTTGAGTCAAATTATAAGTCTAACTAAAAACTTGGACTCTCTACAGCCCACAAGTTGACCAGACCAATTTACAAGGATTGGCTAAAGAACTTCAAAAATGTTTTGGATTCGAAAAAGTTGACCTATGTATTGAACCAGGACCTCTCCTTTACCAGCCCATTTGACTGCTGATCAGAGAACGTCTCATGAGAAGTGGTCTGACAATCATAACAAAGTAAGTTGCCATATGTTGGGCTCTATGTTAGATGAATTGCAACACCAACATGAAGACATCTTGACTGCTCGCCAAACATTGGCACACCTGTAAGAGTTGTTTGGTGAATAGAGTCGCATAGTGCATTATCAAGCCACCAAAAGACTATTTAAGGTACAGATGCATGATGGGCAGTCGGTCAAAGATCATTGCCTGACAATAATCAAGAACCTAAAAAGCTTGAGAGGCTTAGAGTCTTGATGGACAAAGAACTGTAGATTGATGTGATCCTGTAGTCCTTGATTGAATCGTATGGATAGTCATTATGAACTTCCATATGAATAAGCTTTAGTGCATCTTGGTTGAGTTAATAAATATGCTGGTTACTACTAAGCAAACTTTGAAGGATTCAAAGGACTCAATTCTGGCTATGGAGTAGACTTCTTGTAAAAGAAAGTCTTTTGGAAAGAAGAAGAAGTCTGTGAACAAGTAGAAAATAGAAGAAGAAAAGTAGGGTGAGCTGAAAAAGAAGGCCAGGCAGAAGGAAAAGTGTTTCCACTGCAACTTCGATGGCCATTGGAAGTAGGACTGCCCTGTATACCTGGCCAGCTTGAAGAACAAAAAGAAAGGAGGACCTTCTAAAGGAATGCTCATCATTGAATCTATCGAGAAAAATGTGAATGCCATAGGATCAAAATGATCTAGAGATAGTGCTAATGAATGGTACCTATGGCTCCTTAGGCTAGGTCGTATGGTTGAAGACAGGATTAACAAATTGGAGAAATCTAGACTAATGGATCCATTGACTTTTGAGTCATATCTAATTTATGAATCATGCCTTGAAGGCAAAATGATCAAGCTTCCTTTTATGGGTCATGAAAAGAGGCCACAGACCTACTTGCCCTGGTACATATAGATGTGTGCAGTCGATTTGATGTGCTGGACAGAGGTAGTTATGACTACTTTATTATCTTTATTGATAATCTATTTTGATATGAATACATGTACTTGATATGACATAAGTTTGAAGCCATTGAAAAGTTCAAAAAATTCAGACACAAAGTAGAAAAGCAAATCAAAAAATTCATTAAGATTCTTTGATCAGATCAAGGAGGTAAATACCTTAGTAAAAAATTTCTGGACCATCTAAAGAACAATGGTATAGTCTCATAATGAATTTCACCTGGAATGCCTCAACTTAATGGGATTTTAGAATGGATAAAATAGACCCTATTAGATATGGTCTGTTCATGATGAGCTTCATGGATCTTCCTGAGTTTCTTTAGGGACATAGTTTAATAGGGTTCCAACTAAAATCGTTCCTACCACTGTATATGAGATATGGCATGGTAAGAAGCCAAGTCTAAGTCATCTTAGAATTAGGGTTATCCGATGATGGACAAGTTAGAGTCTAGGTTTCTTAGAGCTTGTTTTATTGGATATCCTAAAGAGTTATTAGGATATTACTTCTATCTTCCAAAAAATCATAATGTGATTGTAGGTTGACACACCATTTTTTGAAAATAGTTTTTTCAAGATGGTTGCATCAGAAGATAGATTAGGCTCAAGAAGAAAGTCTTAAAAGAGCAACGAGCTAAGGAACCTCAAGAATCTAGTTAGTCTGAGTCGATCCACAATTCACTACCTCTTCCATCTCGTAGGTCAAATAGAATTTTTCATCCTCCTGAAGGTATTTAGGTACTATTTTAGAGAATGTAGAGAAAATATTCCTCATGAAAAATAGGTTCATGGTGATAATCCCAGAACCAATGATGAGGAGATATTAGACTCCGAGAATTAGTAAGAGGAAATGAAGTCAAAGATTGACTTGATGCACTTGAACTAAATCTGAATCTTGATAGATCTACCTAAAGATATAGTACCTATTGGGTATAAATGGATCTTCAAGAGAAAGATATATGCAGATGAGAAAGTAAAGACATTCAAGGCTAGGCTAGTAGCGAAAGAATATCAGGATACCTTCTCATCATTGGTCATCCATTTGCACATTGCTTGCCAATGCAGTATATTTTAATCATGAAATATGATAGATGGACGTAAAAATGGAGTTCATAAATGAATATCTTGAGAAAGATATCTATATGGAACAACCACTTGATTTCACATCTAATGATGGTAATCACAAAGGTCTGCAAGCTGCAAAAATCCATCTATGGACTCAAGCAAGCATCTCGGAGTTGGAATGCTTGATGTAATCAAATTATTTGGTTTCACCAAGAACGAAGAGAAATCAAGTATGTTCAAGAAGATCAGTGGGAGCGTTGTTGTCCTCCTCATATTGTATGTGGATGACTTCCTCCTGATTAGGAATGATATTTTCATGCTGGCGTAGGTCAAAGTATGGTTATCTAAGAATTTTTTTCTGAAAGACTTAGGTAAGGCATCCTTCATTTTAGGTCTATAGAGATAGACTGAAGAGGATATTGGATTTTTCACATAGAGGAGGTGCTGAAGAGGTTCAGCATGGTAAACTCCAGATCTAGAGGTATGCAGACTCAGACTTGATATCTGATAAAGATGATCGAAAGTCGACGTCTAAAAGTTTGTTCTTATGCACTGATGGTACTGTAAGTTGGAAGAGTTCCAAGAAGATGGTTCCACATAATCCACGATTATCTTGAGAAGGATATGTTGAGGTTAAGAGAGTCAACACCGTAGACAATGTGACTGACCCACTGACAAAATCTTTAGGCCAACAGAAGATCCAAGCCCATCATAAGAAGATGGAACTTAGATATGTAGTCAATTGGCTTTAGGTCAGATGGGAGTTTATTAGATGTGTACCCAAGAAGCCAAATTGGCCGACACTTGTTAAATACTTTATAGGGGCATTTTTATAATTTTGACTTAAAATTAGTTAAAGCGTTATTTATTCTTTCACATTATATATTAAAATATCTATGATACATCTATTGAGTTAATAGGCATGATAACACATATTCTCAAGAGTTGAGAATTTAAGGCATGTGTTATCATAATTAACTCATAAACTGCTTCGATCATAGGATCATCATAAGGATGGTGATCAATCTAAAAGATCAACGTATAATCATTTTCTTAGGATAGATGAGTCTTGAGTCTATGGTGTGAAGACACCAGAGCGAGAGTACAGATACTCATTAGAGAATGAGGATACCGAGCGTGATCACCTTGAACAGTTATAAGGGAGCCTACCTTCTCGTCGATGACTAGCTCGATGCTGCAACATGTGTTTAGTTCTTTGATCTGAGGTATATCGGCAATTGATCTTAAGGCTGTTATAGTTCGACTATACCATAACTCGATCTCCTAGTCATTCGAAACCCTGAGGTGTATGTTGGCTTTAGCATGTTCATTGTAGGAATTGGATCACACCAAGATAGGATCTACCAACCTCTATAGAGAAGGAGTAGTCTTATGATGAACATAAGATTGAGTCCTAAAACCCATGGCTATGGTAGTATAAAATAATAGAAAGAAGTTTCTATTAGTATTTCACATTGGACTTAAATCGAATGATTCATTCATATGACGGGTGTTGGGTTTGATGAGTTCATCTTAACCCTAATCCAATTGGGGCTCATGATAGAAGAACTCAATCACACAGATAACTATACCAAGAGCTTCGCTATTCAATTTTGATGGGTTGCCATCATATACTACTAGGTGTCACTAGAAGATTTTGGGATCAATTAGAATTATCTTGATGATCGACGATTCTAATTATATGAATCGAAAGAGTTCTGGTCTATCGAAAGGTGTTTCAATGATGTTGTTGATGGAGATCATGACATGTCCCATTATCATACAAAACTAAAGCTAACTAGATCACACAATCAAGGGTTTGGATTTAGATGTCATCAATTGAGCTAACTCAGTTCAATTGATTTGGATTAGATTCAATTAGGTTCAAGAAAATCATGCTAGCACATGATTGAACCTAATATTCTCCTTCTATCATCATTCTGGTTCATCTCGACTGAGCCAAATTAGATTTAGCTTATCTAAGAGCCTTGTATGGCTCTATCCTAGTCTGATTGGAACTTGTCCAAGTTCGAAAAGTCTTGTCCTAACTTGATCTATGCTTGTCCTAATCCATCGGATGGAAATAGGAAAAGACCTACTAATTTCTGGAACTATTTGGACAAGACTTATTTGGAAACTCTATAGAGATTTATCTTGATCTGACTGAACCTTATCCTGGCCTAATCAAGATTTGTCCTAAATCCCGTAAGATGGAAACAAGACAAGGATTGTCTTTGCTAGATTAGGGCTTGTCCTAAAATTATGAGATAAAATTTGGATAAGCCTCTCCCGAAAATTCTAGAGGGATTTTTTTTGATCTGGCTGGATCAAGTCCTGGTTTGATCAAGGCTTGTTCTAACTTGATTAGGACTTGATATAAATCCATTGGATGGGACTTGCAAAGATTTTATCTTAATCCCATAATATGGGAACAGGACAAAGGTCAAATGTTGACCTGAATGCAGGAATTAAAGGATAAGGGGCATGTGCCCCCTAGAGAATTCCTAAGGATGTGCTCCCCTAGATGTTTACATAAGAAATAAGGGGTGCACTCCCCTTTTGGCCGTGCACCCGATATGGATAGGATGGTGTCCCATTCAAATGGGATTTGAATGGATCAAACATACTTGATGAGATCAAACTCTAAGGGAGATAAGTTGCTTGCGCCATCCAAACATTATCTTCCCATCTCCATGCCATTTTCTATGATTTTTGTGCAACAAAATTAGAGAAATAAGAGAGTGGGGCATGGAGATTAGTTAAGGAGTCCTTTTGCATGTTAAACTTTGACCTGTTCAAAGTTATATGCGAAGGGACTCTTGACTAGGTTTATAAATAGGGCCCTACGCAAGCTGTTGTGCATAGCGATTTCTCCATGGTGAAGCCCTATCAAAATATTCATCTCCACACCTTCCTCATCTAATCCTCTCCCTCTTCTCCATGCCTAAGAGTTGGGCCTAACTTGCGAGCAAAGATCATGTTCCATCTGTGCGTAGATCAACGAGAGACGATGATGTTCGTGAGACGAACGTGCAGCCTTTAGAGTTTGTTTTGAAGGCTCTATGGGAAGACATCAGATTTGATCTTTGAAGATCAAATCTAGAAGAAGGAGACTTCTAGATCTGATCTGAGTAGATACCAATAAAGGCTGGGTGCGTGCGTGGTTCCATCAGAACCTCAGATCAGTCATCAGATCATCACAATGGATAAACGATTTACCCCATCAGGTGATAACTATTATCACTATTTTTTTTTTATACTTTTAATTTTAAATTAATCTAATCAGATTTAAGAATGCTCAGATCTGATTGGATTATAAAAAATTATTTAAAATTATTTTACTATAAATCTTATCCAATCAGATGCATCTTGTGATAGGAAAACCTGATTTCTCCTTCACAGGATGGCTATGTAATTAGTTTTCTTAAGGAGCATTGCAATATTCTTTTTGAAAGAAATAAAATTGTAAGTGATTTCCTTATAAATGATCTCTATCAGTTGCATATTGATATTTCTATTTTCAATATCATGCAAAATATGAATGCCATAGGATTAAAGCAACCTAGGGATAGTCTAAATGATAGATATCTATGACACCTTAGGCTAGGCCATATAGCAGAAGATTGGGTTAACAAATTAGAAAAATTTGAGCTATTAAGTTCATTGACTTTCAAGTCATATCAGATTTATGAATCATGCTTTCATGGCAAGATGACCAAGCTTTCTTTTATAGGACATAGAGAAAATATTAGATGTGTGTTCTAGAAGCCAGATTGGCTAACACTTGTAAGACACTTCTAAGGGCAATTTTATAATTTTGACTATAAATTAATAAAAAAATTATTTTCTATCATAGTGTGTATTTAAAGTATATGTGATACATCCTTTGAGTTAATGGTAACGACAATTCATATTTTCAAAGAGTTAAAAATTTAAGACATGAATTTTCATAATTAACTCATAAACTGCTTCCGACCATAGGATCATCACGAGGATGGTGATTAATCCAGAAGGTTGGTGTACGATCACTTTCTTTGAGTAGATGAGTCTTGAGTCTATGGTGTGGAGACACCGGAGTGAGAGTACAGATACTCATTAGAGAACGAGGGCACTAAGCATGACCACCTCGAGCATTCATAAGGAAGTCTACCTTCTCGTCGATGATTGGCTCGATGTTGCAGTAGTATGTCTGATTCTTTGACCTAAGGTGCATCGACAATTTATCTTGAGGGTATTATAGTTTGACTATACCATAACTCGATCTCCTAACCATTCAGAACCCTGAGGAGTATGTTGGCTATAGTACGTTCATTGTAGAAATTGGATTGCACTAATAAGAAGTAGCCTTATGATGATCATGAGAATCGAGTCCATAAGTCCATGACCATGGTAGAGTGAAGATGATAGAAAGAGTTTCTATAAAGAGTTTTGTTGGTGCTGAATCTGGTTGACGTCGAATCAAGCTGGAGTTGAGGAAGAAGAGGTCGCCATTGGTGATCTGCAAAATAAAGTCCCACCTGGAGTCGGTGGTGGTGGCTCTGGCAGGATCCTCCAACGATCAAGTTAGCTCTTTTGGCCAATAGAAATGGAGTGCTTAGGTAAGAATTTAGTAGAGTTTCAGGAAGAAGAAGAGAGCTTAGAGAAAACATATCTAGAGGATCCCTTTTTATAGATAGAGCTTGTCGTAACCATCTGGTAGTAGGCCGCTCAGGGCCACATAGAGTTTGTTATGATTGTTATTGTGATGTGGCCGTTCGATAGTGGGCCATTCCTGTAAAATAAAGTCCCATCCGAAGTCGGTGGTGGTTGCTCCAGTAGGATCCTCCGATGATCAAGTCAGCTCTTCTGGCCAATAGAAATGTAGTGCTTAGGTAAGAATTCAGCAGAGTTTTAGGAAGGAGAAGAGAGCTTAGAGAAAACATATCTGGAGGATTTCTTTTTATAGATAGAGCTTGTTGTAACCGTTTGATAGTGGGCTACTCAGGGCCATATGGAGTTTGTTACGGTCATTGTTGTGATGTGGCTGTTTGGTAGTGAGCCGTTTGGAGCCACATGGAGTTTATTACGGAGAGTGGTGTCCGTTGTCATGAAGTGGCCGTTCATTGAGATTTAATAGTTAAAGTTCAGAGGAAGCAGAAGTTGGTTGGTGAAGAGCTTCGACATATTTCAATTGCAAAGGAGTTCGAATGAAGGAGAAGCTTGGAAGGAGTTTCGCTCTCGCAGGCATCCAACTGAGGACCAATTTTGGAAGGAGTTCGACTCTTGGAGGAATCCAACTGAAGGAGAAGTCTAGAAGTAGTTTGGCTCCTGAAGGAGTTTGATCGAAGGAGAAGTCCGGAAGGAGTTCGGCTCCCATAGGAGTCCGACTATAGGAGCAATCCAGAAGGAGTTCGACTCCTATAGAAGTCTGACTGAAGGAGGGATCTGGAGGGAGTTCGGCTTTCTAGAAGCCCGACTGAAGAAGAAATCCAAAAGGAGCTCAGCTTCCATAGAAGTCTGACTGAAGGAGGGATCCAGAGGCAGTTCGGCTCCCGTAGAAGCCCGACTGAAGGAGGAATCCGAAGGAAGTTCGGCTCCCATAGAAGTCCGACTGAGAGAGCATTCTGGAAGGAGTTCGGCTCCTAGAGGAGTCCGACTGCAGGAGCAATCTAGAAGAAGTTGGCTCCTATAGAAGTCTGACTGAAGGAGAGATCTGGAAGGAGTTTGACTTCTGTAGAAATCCGACTGAAGGAGGAGTTTGGCTATTGAATAAGTTTGGCAGCTAGAGGAGTTCGGCTATTGAATGAGTTTGGCTGCTGGAGGAGTTCGGCTACTAAATGAGTTCAGCCGCTAGAGGAGATCGGATGGAGCTCGACCACTGGAGGGAGAATTCTCGATTGAAGCTCTTCCAAATAGAATCTAGTTGTGTTAGGCTAAGCATCAGGTTGGACTTCGGTGGGAGTGGAATTTATCACCAATAATAGTCCCCCCACTTTTGAGTTCGAAATTCGAAGGAAGAAAGTACAAAAAAGACGACTGTCGAAGTCCTTTTTTGGACTCTACACCCATTGGGGTTCAAGCTTGGGGGAGACCCTATCTCCAGCCGAGGCTGACGTTGAAGTTGAGGCTCTGGAGAGATCTTGCCTCCAATCGTAGTCCAAGAAGATCTTATCTCCTATAGACGTAGATGTCGAAGGAGCTCGGGGGAGATCTTGTCTTCAGTCGAGATTGAGGGAGATCTTATCTCCTCTTCTCACCTCATCTAAAATGAATAAGGCCTTCGACTTTGCTCACGTTAGGATGAGGTTCTCCTCCTATTCCTAATGGACTATAGGGGCACATAAGAGCCATTGTCAGGGCCTGTCCCCCCATCTCGTCTAAAATGAATGAGGTCTTCGACTTTGCTCACATTAGGATGTGGTTCTCCTTCTGTTCCTAATGAGCTATAGGGGCGCATAAGGGCCGTTGTTAGGGCCTCTCCCCTCATCTCATCTAAAATGAATGAGGCCTTCGACTTTGCTTGCGTTAGGATGAGGTTCTCCTGTTGTTCCTAATGGACTGTAGGGGCACATAAGGGCTTGTTAGGGCCTCCCCCTTCATCTCATCTAAAATGAACGAAGCCTTCGACTTTGCTCACGTTAGGATGAGGTTCTCCTCCTATTCCTAATGGACTGTGGGGGCACATAAGGGCCGTTGTCAGGGCTTCTCCCTCCATCTCATCTAAAATGATTGAGACCTTCGACTTTACTCATGTTAGAATGATGTTCTCCTCCTGTTCCTAATGGGCTGTGGGGACACATAAGGGCTGCTATCAGGGCCTCTCCCTCCATCTTGTCTAAAATGAATGAGGCCTTCGACTTTGCTCACGTTAAGATGAGGTTATCCTCCTATTCCTAATGTGGCCACTTTCGGTTGCTTCTTTCCTATCATCACATAGTTCTTGCACCAAGAAATGATATCATTAAAATGGAGGAGTTTTATTGACAGAAAATTACTGGTAGTACATCCTTAGATTTTCTGAGTTCTAAGGTCATGGAAGCGTTGTTCCTCCGAGCTCCTTCAGGCGATAAATTTTAGACCAGATGACCTCCTTTACTTCATATGGGCCTTTCCAATTTGGGGTAAGCTTCTCCTAGCTCTGAGGCTGAGAGATGGTGGCTCACCAAAGTACTAAGTCCCCCACTCTGAATATTTTATTTTTAACTCTGGAGTTATAGTGTCAGGCCAACCTTCGTATGTAGGCTTCCATCCGAACCTGTGGCATCCTCCCTTTTTTCTTTCAGTAGGTTGAGGTTGACTCTGAGGTCCTGTGGGTTATGCTGCTCATTGAAGGCCATGATCCATGCTGATGGGAGCTTAAGTTTGATTAGGATGACTACTTCCATTTCAAAGGCTAAGGTGAATGATGTTTCTCTAGTCGATAGCCTTTGAGTAGTTCAGTACGCTCAAAGGACGTGGCAGAGTTTGTACACCCAGAGTCCTCTTGCTCTATCGAGCCTTGTCTTGATGCCTTGTAGTAGAGTCCGATTGGTCACTTCAGCTTCTCCATTTATCTGTGGGTGAGCTATCGATGTATAGTGGTAGGAGATGTTTAGGTCTTCACAGAACTCGGTGAACCTTATCCTAACGAATTATCATCCGTTATCGATTATGAAGGTTCAGGATAGATCGAATCGGTAGACTATTGACTTTCAGATAAAGTCCTATACCTTGACCTCGGTCTGGCTAGTTGTTCGACTTCGACCCATTTGGTGAAGTAGTCAATCATGACCAGGAGAAACTTTTGTTGCTCAGATGCCATCGAAAAAGGGTCAAGTATGTCCATTCTCCACTGCGCAAATGGCTAGGGTGTGCTTAGCGGAGTAAGCTTGGAGGCCGGCCATCTTTGTATGCTTGCATTCTTCTGATAGCGATTTTATTTCCTAACGTACTCTATAGAATCGTGGTATAAGGTTGGTCAATAGTACCCTTTCTGAAGTAGCTTTTGTGATAGGGACTTGGCTCCTATATGACTTCCATAGATTCCCTCGTGCACTTCTCATAATGCAAAGTCGGCCTCTGAAGGTCGGAGACATCTCAGTAGTGGTAGTGAGTACGACCTCTTCTACAACCTGCTCTCGTATAAAACGTACTAGGAGGCTTGATTCCTGAGTTTTCGAGCTTCTTTTGGATCACGAGGAAGAACTCCCTCCTTGAGGTAGGCAACCAATGTGTTAATCCAGCTCAGCTCAAGCTCCATTTGCATGATGACCTATGATTCCTCTGGGCTTGGGTATTTCAAAGTCTCAAAGAATACTTCTTTGGATAGTTCGACTGGGGCCGAAGTGGCCAATTTAGAGAGAAGATCGGCTCTTATATTTTCTACCCTCGAAATCTATCGAATGCCGAAATAGCTGAAGGCTAGAGTTAACTCCTTTATTTTCTCAAGGTATTTTATCATACTTTCCTCACGTGCTTCATAGCTGCCACTAGCTTGGCCGACCACTAATTGGGAATCGTTGTAGACTTGAAGCTAATCTACTTTTAATTTTCTTACAATTTTTAACCCGATGATTAGTGGTTCGTACTCGGCCCCATTATTAGTCGCAAGAAATTCGAAGCACAATGCGTACTCAACGTCGACTCCCTTGGAGCTGACTAAGACCAACCCTGCATCCGCTCCAATAGAGTTGGATGAACCATCCACGTACAGAGTCCAAAAGCTTTTGGGAAGGTTGGTTGTCTCTTCGGGGAGGCTCGATTGTGATAGCAGAGCGTCGATCTCATTCTATTCAAGCTCGGCATCATCGAGAATGGTACATTCTACTACAATCAGCTAATATCTGGACTTTGATCAATGATTGGGGTCGATAATTGATATCAAATTTTGTGAGCTCGATTGCCCATTTTGTGATTCTCTCAGAAGCATCCATTTGCTGAAGGACTGCCTTTATTGGTTGATCCATGAGGACCATTATGGTGTGCACCTGAAAGTAAGGTCGGAGCCTCCTGATAGCAATTAGAAGAGAGTAAGCCAATTTTTCTAGCTTAGAGTATCCGATCTCTGCATCCCTTAGGACTCGGCTTATATAGTAGACCGATCACTGTATCTTTGCTTCCTCCTTGATCAGGACTGCTGCCAAGACCGCCGGAGAGACTGCTAAGTACAAGAATAACTCTTCTCCAGGTTAGGGCTTTGTCAGCAGTGGTGGTGAGTCCAGGTAGTTTTTGAGCTCCTCAAATGCTCATTGGCACTCCATCGTCCAGCAGAAGTTCTTTGGTTGCTTGAGAACTTGGAAGAAGGGCACGCATCGCTCGGCCAATCTCGAGACAAAGTGATTTAGGGATGCCACTTTTTCAGTTAGGCATAGAACTTCTTTGATTGTTCTTGGAGCAGTCATCTCTTGAATAACATGGATTTTCTCTGGATTTGCTTCAATCCCATGTCTTGACACCATAAACCCCAAAAATTTTTTTGAGGTCACACCAAAAATGCACTTGGTTGGGTTCAGCTTCATCTTATGCTTCTTGAGTGCACTGAAGGTCTCTTCAAAGTTGGTAAGATGGTTTATAGAAGCTTGGCTTTTGATGAGCATATCATCCACATACACCTCCATATTACGGTCGATCTGCTCCTTGAAGATTTTGTTGATCAAGCATTGGTATGTTGCCCCTGCATTCTTGAGCCCAAAGGACATAACCTTGTAATAGTAGAGACCACGATCAGTAATAAAAGTAGTTTTCTCCTCATCCTCCAATGCCATCCGTATCTAGTTGTAGCTGGAAAAGGCATCCATGAAGGTGAGGAGCTCATGGCCCGAGGTTGCGTCTACCAGTTGATCAATCCTGGAAGGAGGGTAGCTATCCTTTGGGCAGGCTTTGTTCAGCTTTTTGAAGTCTATACACATCCTCCACTTATTGTTTGCCTTTTTGATGAGGATCACGTTTGAGACCCAGGTCAGATAGCTAACTTCTTGGATGAATCCAGCTTTGAGGAGTTTGTCTACTTCTTTTGCAATCACTTTCTGCCTCTCCAGGGCATCATTGCGCATCTTCTCTTTTATCGGTCGATACCTCAGATCAACTGCCAGCCGATGTTCCATAACTTTGGCATCAATTTTTGGCATATCCATTGGAGCCCAAGCGAAGACGTCCGTGTTCTTCCTGAGGAAGGTGACGAGTTGCTCCCGAACCTTGTCCCCAAAGTTGGAGCTGATCTATACAGCATGCTCCACATTTCCATCATTCAAGGGCACAGATATGAGGTCCTCCATAGGCTCGCTCCACTCCTCGATGAGATCATCGTGGACATCCAGCCCATCAATAGGATAAGGGTCGGATTGTTCTTCCTTATACAGGATGATTGAGTAGCAGTGCTTTGCCAGAACTTGATCTCTCCTGACCTCTTCGATCTCGTGACTCATTAGGAACTTCATCTTCAAATAATAAGTTGATACCACTATCCAAAGTGCATTTAAACCAGGTCGGCCAAGAATAGCATTATAGGCAGATGGAGTCCTTACGACTAAAAAATCGACCTATGCCTTAGCCAGCTTTGGGCATTGCCCTGCAGTCATAGCCAAAGTTATTATACCCTCGACTGGTATGACATCACCAGTGAAGCCTATTAATAGGAAGTTCATAGGCTCCAAGTGGCTATTGAGTAAGGACATTTTAAGAAAGCATCATAAAATAATACGTTGGTCGAGCTTCCATTATCTACCAAAATGCGGCGTACATCATAGTCGGTAATATTTAAAGAGATTACAACCACGTCATTATGTGAGAATTGGACTCCTTGGGCATCTGTCTTAGTGAAGATTATGGATTCCTCAGTCCTCCATCTCTTCATTGATTCCTCAAATCCGTCGGTCTCTTCTCATCGACGTCCCCCCAAGATAGTGTTGATGATGCCGAGAGGCAGTCGATCTCATTATGGATCCTCCCTCCTTGGTGGTTCAGGCTGCAGCAATGCCCTCGATTGATCTTCCCACCCTTCAGGCTGTCGCCGCAAGAATTGACCAAGCTTGCCTTACCTGATGAGCTCCTCGATCTCATCCTGGAGTTGGATACACTCCTCAGTGTCATGATCATGGTCACGATGATAAAGATAGAACTTGTTAGGATTGCGCTTGTCGGGGTGAGTATGCACCCTTTCCAAACTCGGTAGTTGCTCCCTAATTTTCATTAGTACTTGAGTTTTCAAAGCTTTGAGAGGGGTGTAGTTATAAAATTTTTGGATGGGAGAATCCCGCCGCATCCTTCTATCGAGGCTTCCATGCCTCCGAGCTCGAGGAGGAGTTTGTGCTCGCTTGTGCTCAGAGAAAGTTTGGAAGTACAGCCGAGCTTCACTCAACTTTCCTTTCTTAGTGGGCCTACCTGGCTCGTAGATTCACTACTCTCCAATAGCTTCATTGTCCCTATCCTTGAAGGCCTCTTTGGCTCGGGCGTAACCTTCAGCCTAAGCCAGCATATCGACAAAGTCCTTGGGGTACTTCTTTTCCAGGAAGAACAGCAAATCATTCTTCTGAAGACCACCCATGAGTGCAGCTATTGCAACTGACTGATCTAAGGTTTGGACCTCCAATGCAGCTGCACTAAACTAGGTGACATATGTCCAGATGGATTCCCCCTTCTTTTGCCTGATGTTCATCAGAAAATTCAAACCTCGGTGGGGACATCGGCTGCTAACAAAATGAGTCACAAACTGATGGCTCATCTGATCAAAGAAAAAGATGGTACCTAGCTTAAGGGCTGAGTACTAATTTTTGGCTGCTCCCTTGAGGGTGGATGGAAAAGTCTAGCATAAAATGACATTTGGCACATCGTGGAGCAGCATCATCATCTAAAAGGCCTCCAGATGGTTGATTGGATCGGTGGTCCTATCATAACTCTTAAACTGAGGGAGCTTGAAGTTCGGAGGGATCGATTCCTGCATAATCATCTGAGAAAAAAGAGGGTCAGTGCAAATATCGTTACCATGGGTGGAGGGAGTGTGATGGAGTTCTTCAATTCATCGGCTCATTTCCTAGAGCTTTTGATCAAGAAGATCTTCATGGTCATTGATCTCTAGGGTTTTTTGGCCGAGCAGGTGTGAGGCCTCCTCTTGGGTCAAGTCATGGTCCGAGTAGGGGTCCTCTATCCTCTGCTTCTCCTTTTTGGAGATCAGCTGCCGAGCAACCCAAGCCCGCCATCCCAAGATCGGATCATGGGGCTCCAGAGAGGCATGCTCCAATTGAATTGGTGCCGGGGACTGCCAACGCATGGCCTGCACTACCTCCATAAGATAGTGAACCTACTAAACTAGCAGGTTGAACTGCTCTACATCCATCATGGCTGCAGATGGAGCCTAAGTTGTCGAAGCTGGAGTGAAAGCGGATGGGTCTGGATGGGATCTGACTGTAGAGGCCGTTGATCGTTGGATCGAAGCTTTTCTAGGAGGCATTCTTTCTCGAGGGAGAACTCTAGAGAGGAAGAGGAGAGATCACTATCGAGTACTCCTTTTAGAACAAGAAAACCTCAGGAATAGAGGGCCCTTCCTCTAGTGCCAATTTTGTTGGTGCAGAATCTAGTTGACGTCAGATCGAGCTGGAGTTGAGAAAGAAGAGGTCACCATCGGTGATTTACAAAATAAAGTTCCACCTAGAGTCGGTGGTAGTGGCTCTAGCAGGACCCTCCGATGATCAAGTCAGCTTTTCTGACCAACAGAAATGGAGTGCTTAGGCAAGAATTCAATAGAGTTTCGAAAAGGAAAAGAGAGCTTAGAGAAAATGTATCTGAAGGATTTTTTTTTATAGACAGAGCTTATCATAACCATCCAGTAGTGGGCTACTCAAGGCCATGTAGAGTTTGTTACGATCGTTGTTGTGATCTGGCCATTTGGTAGTGGGCCATTTAGAGCCACATAGAGTTTGTTATGGAGAGTGGTGTCCATTATCATGAAGTGGCCATTCATTGAGATTTAATAGTTGAAGTTCGGAGGAAGCAGGCATTGGTTGGTCAAGAGCTTCGATATATATTAATTTTAGAGAAGTTCGAATGAAGGAGAAGCTCAAAAAGAGTTTGGCTCCCGTAGGCATCCGACTAAGGAAGAATTCTGAAAGGAGTTTGGCTTCTGGAGGAATCCGACTAAAGGAGAGGTCCGGAAGGAGTTTGGCTCTTGGAGGAGTTCGGCCAAAAGAGAAGTTCGGAAGGAGTTCGACTCTCATAGGAGTTCGATTGTAGGAGCAATATAGAAGAAGTTTGGCTCCTATAGAAGTCCGACTGATGGAGGCATCTAGAGGAAGTTCAGCTCCCATAGAAGTCCGATTGAAGGAGAAATCTGGAGAGAGTTTGGCTCCCATAGAAGTTTGACTAAAGGAGGGACCCGGAGGGAGTTCAGCTTCCGTAGAAGTCCGACTGAAAGAGAGATCCAGAGGGAGTTTGGCTCTCATAGAAGCCTGACTAAAGGAGGAATCAAGAAAAAGTTTGGCTCCTGTAGAAGCTCGATTGAGGGAGAATTCTGGAAGGAGTTTGGCTCCTAGAGAAGTCCGACTGTAGGAGCAATCCAGAAGGAGTTCAGCTCCTATAGAAGTCCGACTGAAGGAGGGATCCGGAGGGAGTTCAACTCCTATAGAAGCCCGACTGAAGAAGAAATCCGGAGAGAGTTTGGCTCCCATAGAAGCCCAACTGAGGAAGAATTCTGGAAGAAGTTCAGCACCTGGAGGAGTCCAACTACAGGAGCAATCCAAAAGGAGTTCGACTCCTGTAGAAGTTCGATCGAAGGAGGGATCTGGAGGGAGTTCACTCCTGTAAAAGCCTGACTGAAGGAGGAATTCAGAGGAAGTTCGGCTCCCATAGAAGCCCAACCGAGGAAGAATTCTGAAAGAAGTTTGGCTTCTGAAGGAGTCCAACTGCAGGAGCAATCTAGAAGAAGTTTGGCTTCTATAAAAGTTCAACTGAAGAAGAGATCTGGAAGGAGCTCGGATCTTGTAGAAATCTGACTGAAGAAGGTGTTTGGCTATTGAACAAATTCGACTACTAGAGGAGTTTGGCTACTGAATTAGTTTGGCCACTTGAGGAGTTCGTCTATTGAATGAGTTCGATCGTTGGAGGAGATCGGGTGGGGCTTGACCGCTGGAGGGAGAATTCCTAATTGAAGCTCTTCCAAACAAAATCTGGTTGTGTTAGGATAAGCATCAAGTTGGACTTTGGTGGGAGTGGAATTTATCCCCAACAGGTTTCATATAGGACTCGAATCAAATGATTAATTTATATGACGGATATTTGGTTTGATGAATTCACCTTAACCCTAATCCTATTGGGACTCAAGATAGAAGAACCTAATCACATAGGTAGCTACACCGAGAGGTTCACTTTCAGTTTTGATGGGTTGCCACCATATACTGTTAGGTTTCACTGGTGGATTTTGGGGGCAATTAGAATGATTTTAATGATCGATCATTCTAATTATATGAATCAAACAAGATCTGATCCATCGAAAGGTATTTCGATGATGTCGATGATGGAGATCATGACATATCTCATTATCATATGAAACTGAACCTAACTAGATCACACAAACAAGGGTTTGGGTCTGAATGTCATCAATTGAGCTAATCTCATTTGATTGATTTGGATTAGATCCAATCAGTTCAATATAATCATGCTAGCACATGATTGAGAATGACTTTCTCCTTCTGTAATCTTTCTAATTCATTGCAACTGAGTCAAATTTGATTTGACTCATTTCTGTATCTTGAATGAATTTATTTTCATCTGATTGGAATAAGTCCAGGTCAAATTAATTATGAAAATTAAATTCATTCCTAGTGCAATTGGACTAGGGTCAATAGTTGACCCAATTGAGAAAATTGAGGATCATATGATCAGAGAATTTTAAAAAAAGTTTTAGGAATTATTTTGCTCTAATTTTTGGATAAGTGATAGAGCATGAGTTGTACTTTAGGTTTGCAAAATTTTGTGATTTTTGGAGGTGCCTAGACTACGTTTTGATAAGTTTGATTTGGATCAAACTCTTAATGAAAGAGTCCTAGATGCACATGGACTCCCCCTTATCCTTTCATGATGCCACCTTCTAGATGGATTTTTGGTATCAAAACCAAATAGAGTCTGGGGTTTTTCATGGATATCAGGTCCAAGAGTCCCAATGATCGAATTAATAAGGTTTCTGGTCAAAAAGGGACTCTTTATGATGCTATGTCTAATATAAGAATTCTTCTCATGAAATTTCCTCAATGAATTTTGTTTTTCCACATTTGAAGGAGCCTTTCCTCTAATATCCATGCCCCCTCTATCCTCTCTCTCCCTCTATTCTACATTCCTAGAAAGTTGGCACAAATTTGAGTTGAAGGTCTAAAGTTTTTGGTACAAGATTCAGCATCTACGCGATGGTGTTCGTGAGATGAACAGGCTGCCCTCAGAAGTTATTTTGAAGGCCTTTTAAATTAGATCCAGATTTAATTTTTAGAGGAGAGATTCACAAGGAGAAGACATTTAGATCCTACCTGAATGGATACCGATTGAGGCTAGGTGCATGTGTGACTCCATCTGAAACCTCAGGAATCAATAGGATCATCGTAGGGTAATTAGATTACAAAATCAGGTACTTGAAATTAAATCTGATTTAATTTTATTTTTAACTTTTAATATTAGATCTCTATGATCAAATCAAAGAATTCTTAGATCTAATTAGGATTTTAAGAAAATTTTTTTGAAATATTCCTTCAGATCTAATCAGATCTGAACGATCCTGTGTCGGGAAGATAGGTTTTTCCTTTAATTGATATCAAAGCCAGGCTGCAGTTCTTTGGATCTATTTTAGATCTAATTTTATTTTTATTTTTTATCTAATATTAAAAAGTTTTATATATCATATCAGATATGATTAGATCTAAAATTAAATCATTTAGATCTAATATGTATGAGATGCATGACTAGACTGGGAATAGAATAGTTCTGTGTAGTCTTGTATAATCATGTTGTTAATTTGATTAAATATGATTTTAGATCTATTTAATTTTTATTTTTTTAATTATTATAATTATTATAATTAGATTAAAAAATAAAAAATAAAATTTTTAATTTTTGATTTATTCATATGTGATATGAAAAGATTGAAGGAAAAAATCCTATTTTTCTGGTCAAGTTCGTTCAGATCTGATTGGATCAAGAAAGATATTTTAAAAATTTTTCTCTTAGATTTAGATTAGATCTAAGACTTTTTAGATCTAATATTATTAATCTAATAAAAAAAATAAAATAAAAATAAAAGATAAATTAAATCTAAATTAATTTTATCTTGTAGCGGATAATCAGATTATCTTGTGATGATCCTCATGTCTTCTTGAGGTTTTGGATCTAGCCATGCAAGTGCCTGGCCTCTACCAGTATCCACTTAGGTAGGATCTAGAGATCTTCTCCTTCTTTATCACTTTTCCAAATATCAGATCTGGATCTGATTTGGAAGATCTTCAAAACTCTTTTTGAAGATTGGGTGTCATCTCTTGCAGCAGTGTTGCCTTCTTCCTTTCTCGTCGCCTTTCTCTTGCTTGGATCGCACCAAACTGAAGCCCAAAGATTCTTGGGCATGGATAGGACAGAGAGGACCTGAAGATGGCATGGAGGAGAAGAGGAGCAATCTTGTGGCATGGGAAATGGGCCAGAGATCTAAATCCTAGGCGCAGATAGGGTTTATATAGACATTGCTGCACCATGCAGTACCACATCATCCTGACCAATCATGGCCTTTTGTGTAATTAGATCTAAATCTGATTGGTGAAATGATATCATCTGATCCAATTAGATGAGAGCCCCTCTGAATCATCCTTAGATGGCACCAAGACTGGTCAACAAGTCTCTCTTGGCGTCATGAACTTTGACTTCCTGAAGCAACTATAATCCTATCTGTATGGGACTCCAGGCATTATCCACATGGGGCGCACGCCTCCCTAGGCATGCACCCTTTATCTATCTCCTTTTTAGAAGGGAGACAAGATCCTAAATTCTCTCCTATGGGTGCATGATACATGGGCAGATATCTAAGTGTCAAAGATCAATGTTTGACCAAATGTCCGAAACAAGATTTAGCAGGTGACGAAGAAGGTAGGTGTTGTTTCAAATTCATCTCATAAATTAAGACAATCCTTTTCTAACCTGGATAAGCTCCAATCAGATCATGTAAAGGTACTTGAGTGAGCCCAAATATATTTGGCTCAGTCGAGACAACTTTCAATGATAATTAAAGAAGAACATTAGGCTCAATCGTGTGCTAGCACGATTTTCTTGAACCTAATTGAATCTAATTCAAATCAATTAAATTGGGTTAGTCTAATTGATGATATCTAGATCCAAACCCTTATTTGTGTGACCCAGTTAGGTTCGATTCCATATGGTAATGAGATATATCGCGATCTCTATCATCTGCATCATCGAAATATCTTTCGATGGATTAGAAGTTTTCTGATTTAGACAATAAGTATGATTGATCATCTAAATCATTCTAATTGCTCTCAAAATCCACCAGTGACACCTAGCAGCATATTATGGCAATCGATCAGAACTAAAAATGAATCTCTCAGTGTAGTTACCTATGTGATTAAGTTCTTCTATCTTGAGCCCCGATAGGATTAGGGTTAAGGTAATCTCGTCAAATCCTAATATCCGTCATATGATTAATCATTTGATTCAAGTCCCATGTGAAAACCTTAATAGAAACTCTTTCTATTGTTTCACTTAGCCATGGCCATGGGCTTATCGACTTGATTCTCGTGATCATCATAGGGCTACTCCTCATCTACTGAGGTAGATAGATTTCCTCTTGGTGTAATCCAATTCCTACAATGAACATGCTATAGCTAACATACACCTCAGGATTTCGAATGGCTTGAAGACCAAGTCATGGTGTAGTCAAACTATAACACCCTCAAGATAAACTGCTAATGCACCTCAGGTCAAAAAACCAGACACACAACTATTGCTTTGAGCTAGTATCGACGAGAAGGTAGAATTCCTAGTGACTGATCGAGGTGGTCACTCTCAGTGCCCTCGTTCTCTAACAAGTACCTGTACTCTTACTCCGATGTCTATACACCACAGACTCTAGACTCATCTACTATAAAAAAGTGATTGTACACTAACCTTTTGGATCAATCATATCCTTATGATGATCCTATGGTCAGAAGCATTTTATGAGTTAATAATGAAAATTCATGTCTTAAATTTTTAACTCTTGAAAATAAGAATTATCATTGCTATTAACTCAAGGGATATATCATAGACACTAAATAGACATTGTGATAAAAAATAATCTATTTTATTATTTATAGTCAAAATTATAATTTTGTCCTTAGAAGTGTATAACAAGTGTCAGCCAATTCTGGCTTCTAAGGCACACATATCTAACAAACTCCCACTTGACCTAAAGCCAATTGTCTATAAATCTAAATCCCATCTTCTCAAGGTGGGCTTTGATCTTCTACTGGCCCGACGGCTTTGTAAGTGGGTTTGTCGCATTATCTATGGAGTCGACTCTCTTGACCTCGACGTAACCCTTCTCGAGATAATCGCGGATGAGATAGTATCGCCACTCGATGTGTTTAGATTTTTGGTGAGACCTCGGCTCCTTAGCAAGGGCTATGGCACCATTATTATCACAGTATAGAGGAATGGCATTTGATGGCATCTCTTCGATCTCTGTGGCAAACTTTTTGTACCAAAATACCTCCTTTGCAGCTTTTGATGCAGCGATGTATTCTACTTTCATGGTGGAATCTACTATTACCGTCTGTTTGAAACTCTTTCAGTTGATAGCACCACTATTACACACAAACGGATTCTCAGATATCGACTTTCGATCATCTATATCAGATATAAAATTCGAGTCTGTATACCCCTGGACTTGGAGTTCTCCATTACCAAAAATCAAGAACATACCCTTAGTTCTTCTTAAGTACTTAAGGATACATTTCATAGAAGTTCAGTGTTCTTCATCTGAATTTGATTGATATCTGCTCGTTACACTCTCAGCATGGGCTATATCAGGTCGCATACATAACATGGCATACATGAGGCTTCCTATTGCAGAAGCATAAGAGATCTTGTTCATGCATTCTATCTCCTCAGATGTGCTAGGGCATATCTTTTTGGAGAGATGAATGCTATGTCTGAAGGGTACCAAACTCCACTTGGAGTTTTCCATGCTAAACATCTTTAGCACCTCCTCTATATATTTCTTCTACGAAAGTCCTAGCATCCTATTGGGTCTATCTCTATAGACTTTGATTCCAAGAATGAAGGATGCTTCTCCTAGATCTTTCATGGAGAATTCTTTAGATAACCACATTTTAACTATGGTCAACATAGGAATATCATTCCCAATAAGGAGGATATCATCCACGTACAGTATGGGAAAGATAATAGTGCTCCCACTGACCTCTCTAAAAATACATAGTTCCTCCTCATTCTTGATGAAACCAAACAATTTGGTCACATCATTAAAATGAGTATTTCCACTCCGAGATGCTTGCTTAAGTCCATATATGGATCTTTGCAGCTTGCATACTTTGTGATCAGTATCACTGGATGTGAAACCTAGCGGCTATTCCATATAGATATCTTCCTCAAGATATCCATTTAAGAATGTCATTTTCACATCCATTTGCTATATTTCATAATCGAAATAGGCTGCAACAGCAAGCAATGTGCGAAAGGATTTAAGCATGGCTACTGATGAAAAGGTATCCTGATAGTCAATGCCTTCGCACTGACTATAACCTTTTGCCACTAATCTAGCATTGAATGTCTCTACATTCCCATCTGCACCAATCTTTTTCTTGTAGATCCATTTACACCCAATAGGTACTATACCTTCTAGTGGATCTACCAAGGTCTAGGCTTGGTTTGAGTGCATCAAGTCAATTTCTGACTTCATTGCCTCTAACCATTTCTCAGAGTCGATATCTGATATTGCCTCATTATAGGTTTTGGGATCATCATCATGAACTCCATTATGTACGAGGAACATTTTCTCTACTTCCTCTGAAATAGTACCTAAGTACCTCTCAGGGGGATGGAAAACTCTTTTTGATTTTCGAGGTGGAAGAGGTAGTGATTGTATTGGCTCAACCTGATTTCGTTCCAAATGGTCCTTAGCTTTTTGCTCTTGGGAGACTTTCTTCTCTAGCTTGATTTTCTTTCCGATGCCACCATCTTGAATAAACTACTTTTCAAGAAAAGTAGCACGTCGACTCACAATCACATTATGATCTTCTGGAATGTAGAAATAATATCCTAATGACTCTTTAGGATATCCTATGAATTGAGCTCTAAAGGATCTATAGTCTAACTTATCCGCTTGTTGTCTTTTGACATGAGCCGGATAATCCCAAATTTTGAGGTGACTCAGACTTGATTTCTTACCATGCCATATCTCATACGGTGTGGTAGGAACGATTTTAGAAAGAACCCTATTCAGTAAATATATAGCAGTTAACAAACAGTATCCTCAAAAAAAATCAGAAAAGTCTATGAAGCTCATCATGGATCGGACCATATCTAATAGGGTCGGATTTCTCCATTCTGAAATTCTGTTAAGTTGAGATATTCCAAGTGGAGTCCATTGAGAGACTATGCCATTCTACTTGAGATAGTCCAAAAATTTTCGACTAAAGTATTCACCTCCTCGATCTGATCGAAGAATCTTAATGGATTTTTTAGTTTGCTTTTCTACTTCATGTCTGGATTCTTTAAACTTTTCAAAGGCTTCAGACTTATGTCTCATAAGATACACATATCCATACTAAGATAAATCATCGATGAAGGTTATGAAGTACACAAAATTGCCTCTAGCCGGCATATCAAATGGACCGCACACATCAGTATGTACTAGGGTAAGTAAATTCGTGGCCCTTACATCATGCCCCATAAAAGAAAGTTTAGTCATTTTGCCATGAAGACATCATTCACAAATTGGATATGACTCAAAAGTTAATGGACTCAATAGGCCAATTTTCTCCAATTTGTTAATCCTATCTTCTGCTATATGACCTAGTCTAAGGTGCCATAGATACCTATCATTTGGACTATCCCTAGGTTTTTTTGATTTGATGGCATTCATATTTTACTCGATATTAAAAATAGATACATCAATATGTAACTGATAAAGACCGTTAATAAGGAAACCACTTGTAATTTTATTTCTTTCATAAAGAATGTTACAATGGTCCCTAAGAAAACTAATTACATAGCCTTCTTATGCTAAACATGAAATAGAAATCAAATTTCTTCTTGCTATAGGCACATAATAACAATCCCTAAGTACTAAATCTAAACCAGATGGTAGTCGAAGAGGGTAGGTCTCCATGGCCACAACAGTAACCATTGCTCGATTTCTAATATGTAGGATCACCTCACCATCCCTCATCCTCCTGCTATCCTCAAGACCCTGCATGGAAGTGCACAAATAAGCACTAGAACTAGAGTCAAGCATCCAACTGGATGCAGAAGAAACTATAAGGTTAGATTCAATAATGAGCATACCTCCAGAAGGACCTACCTCCTTCTTATTCTTTAGGGTGGCCAGGTATGAAGGGTAGTTCCGCTTCCAGTGGCCGTCAGGGTTGCAATGAAAATATTTATCTTTATCAGCGGCCTTCTTCTTTGGCTCTGCCTTCTTTTTCTTTCCTCCTTCCACCTTCTTCTTTTTCATGGACTTCTTCTTTTTTTAAAAGTCTTTCTCTTGGAAGAAGTCCGTTCCATAGAAAATACTAAGCCTTTAGTACCTTTCATTAAAAGCTCAGCAGTAACCAGCATGTTCATAAGCTCGGCCAGAGAATTTTAAAGTTTATGCATATGGTAGTTCATGATGAACTGCCCATATGCATCAATCAAGGATTGCAGAATTATATCATTCTGCAGATCCAGATCCAACTTCACTTCGAGCTTCTCAAGCTCTTCCAAGTTCTTGATCATCATCAATGATCTTGTATGACTGTCCATCATGCATTTTAGCCTTGAATAGTCATTTAGTGACTTGATATTTGGCTGCGCGACTCTATTCACCAAACATCTCTTATAGGTGAGTCAACATTTGGCAGACAATCTTGATATCTTCATGTTGGCACTAAAGCTCATTAGACATCAAGGCCAACATGTAGTATCTGGCCTTGTTATCTTCGTCTGTCCACTTATCAAGAGATGTTCTCTATTTAGCGGATGGACGAACTAGTAAGATGGGAGGATCCTAGTCCAATACATGAGTTAACTTCTTGGAACCCAAAATAATTCTGAAGTTCTGAAGTCAATCCTTATAATTTGATTCGATCAGTCTATGGGTGTCCAGGATACATGCTAGTGCATTGGATGTAGACATTTTCGTGTAGAGACTCAAAGTTTCTAGTTAGATATTATAATTAAGACTTAACCAATTTATTTAGGGGTTTAATTTTTAAATAAATTAGCTCCTACTATTTTCTTGGATCCTTACACTTCCTTTATAGAGATGCAAAAATCTCCATGATTATAGATTTCTAATTGGTGGTGCAGTCCTACCAACTGACTCATCACCTCACCTGACAGTTATTGGTGATGGGTTAGCTAATGAGTGGACAACTCTTGTCTAATGATTCTCTAATCATGGTGCACCCAAACTTGATCTCTAATTTATGAATCTCATTGTGCCCAAAATATTTATCCACTCCTTAGTTAAGTCAGACCCACCATTTGCACAAATTAGATTTTTAATTGGATCTCTCACCATATTCAGAATATTGAGCCCAATTTATCCTCCAACCTATAGCATCTAATGCCTAATATGAAGGGCAATCCTGATTTTTCGGTCCAGGTTCGTCCAGATCTGATTAGATCAAGAGATATATTTCAAAAATTTTCTCTTGATCTCAATCAGATCTTGATATATTTTAGATCTGATTATTATTATTTTAATAAATAAAATGAAATAAGATAAATTAAATCAAATTTAATTTACCTGATTTGGGTAATCCTATTACCCTGTAGATGATCCTGATTGCAGCGGAAGGTTCTGGATCTAAGCCACGCAAGCGCCTGGCCTCTATCGGTATCCACTCAGGTTGGATCTGGAGAACCTCTTCTTCTCTATCACACCTCCAAAAATCAGATCTGAATCTGATCTGAAGGATCTTCAAAACTCTTTTGAAGATCTGCAGTCGTCCTTTTGCAGCAGCACAGCCTTCTTGCTTTTGATCGCCTTTCCTTGATCTGAATCGCACCAACCAAAGTCCAAAACACCTTTTGGACGTGGAGAGCAAGGGGAGAAGAGACTATGGCATGGAGAAGGAGGGGAGAGGCAGCCTTGGGGCGTGGGGTTTCTCAATTGCATTCACTTTTTTATTAGGGTTGGGCGCAGGGTCTTATTTATAGACCTCTTGTGATCCAACTCCTCTTCCTCTCAACCAATCACAACCCTTTGTGAAATCAGATCTAAATCTGATTGGTTGGAATAGAGACCCCTGGATTCCTCCTTAGAGGGCGCCTAAGATCAGTCAAACTGGATTCTTAGTAGAACTCTGATTGGAATCCAAAAGGGAGGTGGAGTCCTTGTCCAACAAGGACTCCTAGGCGCCTCCTACTTGGGCTCACGCCACCCTTGGCGTGCGCCCTTCTCCTTGCCAGGTTCTGGCAGGGGGACAGGCCCCCACCAGCTCTCCAATAGGTGCATGACATGTGGTCAAAAGTCAAAGGGTCAATGGTCAACGTTTGACCAGTCAAAGGTAGACTTTTGACCAAAGTCAAAGAACAAGAAATGGCAGGTGACCAAAAATGGCAGGTAATGTCTTACAAATAAGACAACCTATTCTGACTTGGACAACCTCCAGTCAGACCATATGAAGGCCTCTGATTGAGCACAAACTCCTTTGGCTCAGTCAGGACAACTTATTTGTGATAGTAAAAGAAGAATGTTAGGTTCAATCGAGTGCTAGCACGATTTCCTTGAACCTAATTGAATCTCATTCAGATCAATTGAACTAGATCAGTTCAATTGATGATCACCAGATTCAAACCCTTGTTTGTGTGACCCAGTTAGGTTCAGTTCTGTATGGTAATGGGATATGTCATGATCTCTATCATAGACATCATCGAAACTCCTTTCGATGGATCAGAACTCTTCTGATTCGAACAGCTAGAATGATCGATCATCTAAATCATTCTAATTGCTCCCAAAATCCACCAGTGACACCTAGCAGTATATGGTGGCAACCCATCAGAGCTGAATGTGAACCTCTTGGTGCAGCTACCTGTGTGATTCAGTTCTTCTATCTTGAGCCCCGATCAGATTAGGGTTAAGGTGAACTCGTCAAACCCTAGTCTCTGTCATATGATGTAATCATTCGATTCGAGTCCAATGTGAAAATCTAAATAGAAACTCTTTCTATTATTTCACTCTACCATGGCCATGGATTTTTGGACTTGATTCTCATGATCATCATAGGGCTACTCCTCTACCACCGTGGTAGATAGATCCCATCTTGATGCAATCCAGTTCCTACAATGAACATGCTATAGCCAACATACACCTCAGGGTTCCATATGGCTAGGAGACCGAGTAATGGTGTAGTCAAACTATAACACCCTCAAGGTGAACTGCCGATGCATCTCAGGTCAAAGAACCAAACACACTACTGCAGCATCGAGTCAGTCATTGACGAGAAGGTAGACTCCCTAATGACTACTCGAGGTGGTCACGCTCAGTGCCCTCGTTCTCTAACGAGTACCTGTACTCTCGCTCCGGTGTCTCCACACCGTAGACTCAAGACTCATCTACTAAAGAGAAGCAATCATACACCAACCTTCCGGATCAATCACCATCCTCGTGATGATCCTATGGTCGGGAGCTATTTATGAGTTAATAATGATTATTCATGTCTTAAATTTTCAACTCTTGAAAATATGAATTATCATTACCATTAACTCAAAGGATGTATCACAGACACTAAATACACAGGTGTGATAGAAAATAACCCATTTCATTAATTATAGTCAAAATTATAATTTTGCCCCTAGAAGTGTATTACAAGTGTCAGCCAATTCTGGCTTCTAGGGCACATATATCTAACAATCTCCCACTTGTCCTAAAGCCAATTGGCTACAAGTCTAAGTCCCATCTTCTCAAGGTGGGCTTCGATCTTCTGCTGGCCCAACGGCTTTGTAAGTGGGTCTGCCACATTATCTGTGGAGTTGACTCTCTTGACCTCAACGTAACCTTTCTCAAGATAATCGCGGATGAGATGATATCGCCGCTCAATGTGCTTGGACTTCTGGTGAGACCTCGGCTCCTTAGCAAGGGCTATGGCGCCATTGTTGTCGCAGTAAAGAGGAATGGCATCTGATGGCATTACTCCAATTTCTGCAGCAAACTTCTTGTACCAGAATGCTTCCTTTGCAGCCTCTGATGCAGCTATATATTCTGCTTCCATGGTGGAATCTGCTATCACAGTTTGCTTGGAACTCTTCCAGCTGACAGCTCCACCATTGCACACAAACAGACTTCCAGATGTCGACTTTTGATCATCTATATCGGACATGAAGTCCGAGTCTGTGTATCCCTGAACTTGGAGTTCTCCATTACCAAAGACCAACATCATATCCTTAGTTCTTCTCAAGTACTTAAGGATACATTTCACAGAAGTCCAGTGTTCTTCACCTGGATTTGACTGATATCTGCTTGTGACACTCACAGCATGGGCTATATCAGGTCGTGTACATAGCATGGCATACATGAGGCTCCCTATTGCAGAAGCATAAGGGATCTTGCTCATGCGTTCTATTTCCTCAGGTGTGCTGGGGCACATCTTCTTGGAAAGATGAATACCATGTCTGAAGGGTATTAATCCCCTCTTAGAGTTTTCCATACTAAACCTCTTTAGTACTTCCTCTATGTACATCTTCTGTGAAAGTCCTAGCATCCTATTCGGTCTATCCCTATAGACCTTAATTCCTAGAATAAAGGATGCTTCACCTAGGTCTTTCATGGAGAATTCCTTGGACAACCACATCTTGACTGATGTCAACATGGGAATATCATTCCCAATAAGGAGGATGTCATCCACGTACAATACGAGGAAGACAACAGCGCTCCCACTGACCCTTTTTGAAAACACATGGTTCCTCTTCATTTTTGATGAAACCAAACTTTTTGATCACATCATTGAAACGAGTGTTCCAGCTCCGAGATGCTTGCTTAAGTCCATATATGGACCTTTGCAGCTTGCAAACCTTGTGATCAGTATCACTGGATGTGAAACCTAGCGGCTGTTCCATATAGATATCTTCCTCAAGATATCCATTTAGGAATGCCGTTTTCACGTCCATTTGCCATATTTTATAATCAAAATAGGCTACAACGGCAAGCAATGTGCGGATGGATTTTAGCATAGCTACCGGGGAAAAGGTATCCTGATAGTCAATGCCTTCGCATTGACTATAACCTTTTGCCACCAGTCTAGCCTTGAATGTCTCCACATTCCCATCTGCACCAATCTTTCTCTTGAAGATCCATTTACACCCAATAGGTACTATACCTTCTGGTGGATCTACCAAGGTCCAGACTTGGTTTGAGTGCATCGAGTCGATTTCTGACTTCATTGCCTCAAGCCATTTCTCGGAGTCGATATCTGATATCGCCTCGTTGTAGGTTTTGGGATCATCTCCATGAGCACCATTACCTATGAGGAACATTTTCTCTACGTCCTCTGAAATAATACCTAAGTATCTTTTAGGGGGACGGGAAACTCTTTCCGATCTACGAGGTGGAGGAGGTAGTGTTCTTATTGGCTCAACCTGATTTGGTTCCACTTGGTCCTTAGCTCGTTCTGCTTGTGAGACTTTCTCATCAAGCTTAATCTGCTTTCCAATGCCACTATCTTGAATAAACTATTTTTCAAGAAATATGGCATGTCGACTCACAATCACATTGTGGTCTTCTGGAATGTAGAAATAGTATCCTAATGACTCTTTAGGATATCCTATGAATCGAGCTCTAAAGGACCTAAACTCTAACTTGTCCGCTTGTTGTCTTTTGACATGAGCCGGACAACCCCAAATTCTGAGATGACTCAGACTTGGTTTCTTACCGTGCCATATCTCATACGGTGTGGTAGGAACGGTTTTAGAGGGAACCCTATTCAGTAAATAGATTGAAGTTAATAATGAATGTCCCCAAAGGAAATCAAGGAGGTCTGTGAAGCTCATCATGGATCGAACCATATCCAATAGAGTCCGATTTCTCCATTCTGAAACCCCGTTGAGTTGAGGTGTTCCTGGTGGAGTCCATTGAGAGACTATGCCATTTTCCTTAAGATAGTCTAGGAATTTCCGGCTAAGGTATTCACCTCCTCGATCTGATCGAAGAACCTTAATGGATTTTCCAATTTATTTTTCTACTTCATGTCTGAATTCTTTGAACTTTTCAAAGGCTTCAGACTTGTGTCTCATAAGATACACATACCCATACCTAGACAGATCATCAATAAAGGTAATGAAGTAGACAAAATTGCCTCTAGCCGGCACATCGAATGGGCCGCACACATCAGTATGTACTAGGGCAAGGAGATCTGTGGCCCTCTCCCCATGTCTAACAAAAGGGAGTTTAGTCATTTTGCCTTGAAGACAAGATTCACAAGTTGGATATGACTCAAAAGTCAATGGACTCAATAGCCCATTTTTCTCCAATTTGTTAATCCTATCTTCTGCTATATGACCTAATCTCAGGTGCCATAGATATCTGTCGTTTGGACTATCCCTAGGTCGTTTGGCATTCACGTTTTGCTCGATAGTTAAAATAGGTACATCAATATGCAACTGATAAAGATCATTAACAAGGAAACCATTTGCAATTTTATTTCTTTCATAAAGAATGTTACAATGGTCCTTAAAGAAGGTGATCAGATAACCTTCTTGTGCTAAGCATGAAACAGAAATCAAATTCCTGCTAGCTGCAGGCACATAATAACAGTCTTTTAAAACTAAGTCTAAACCAGATGGTAATCGCAGAGGGTATGTTCCCACGGCTACTGCAGCAACTCTTGCTCCATTACCGACGCGTAGGATCATGTCTCCATCCCTCAGCCTCCTGCTATCCTCAAGACCCTGCATAGAAGTGCACAGATGAGCACTAGAACCAGAGTCAAGCACCCAACTGGATGCAGAAGAAACCGTAAGGTTAGACTCAATAACGAGCATACCTCCAGAAGGACCTTCCTTCTTCGGTTCTGCCTTCTTCTTCTTTGATCCTTCTACCTTTTGCTTTTTCACAGACTTCTTTTTCTTTCCATAAGACTTTCTTTTGGAAGAAGTCCGTTCCATAGCAAGAACTGAGCCTTTAGAACCTTTCATAGAAAGCTCAGCGGTAACCAGCATATTCATCAACTCGGCCAAGGAATTTTGAAGTTTATGCATGTGGTAATTCATGATGAATTGCCCATATGCATCAGTCAAGGATTGCAGAATAATATCGTTCTGCAAGTCCAAGTCCAACTTCACACCGAGCTTCTCAAGCTCTTCCATGTCCTTGATCATTGTCAGACAGTGATCTTGGACTGACTGCCCATCACGCATCTTAGCCTTAAAAAGTCATTTCGTGACTTGATATTTGGCTGCGCGACTCTTGTTCACCAAACATCTCCTTGTAGGTGAGCCAACATTTGGTGAGGCAGTCCTTGATATCTTCATGTTGGCGCTGGAGCTCATCAGACATCAAAGCCCAACATGTAGTATCTGGCCTTATTATCTTCGTCAATCCATTTTTCCAGAGATGCTCTCTGTTCAGTGGATGGACGAGCTTGGTAAGGTGGGAGGGTCCTGGTCCAAATACATGTGTTAACTTCTCTGAAATCCAAAATAATTTTGTAAGTTCCTGAGCCAATCTTTATAATTGGGTCCAGTCAGTCTATGTGTGTCTAGGATACGTGCCAGTGGGTTGGACGCAGACATTTTCTTTTTTTTGTAGAGAGTCAAAGATTTCTAGTTAGATTTTGTAATTTAGACTTGACCAATTTATTTAAGAATTTAATTTTTTAAACAAATTAGCTTTCACTATTTTCTTCGGATCCCTATACTCCTCTCTGTAGAGATACGAAAATCTCCATGATTAATGATTTCTAGTGGGTGGTGCGGTCCCACCAAACTGACTCATCACCTCACCTAACAGTTATTGGTGATGGATTAGCCAATAAGAGTGAACAACTCTTGTTCCAATGATTCTCTAATCATGGTGCACCCAAGGCTTGGTCTCTAATTCATGAATCTCACCGTATGCCTGGAATATTGATCCACTCCTTAGTTAAGTCAGACCCACCATTTGCATAGACTGGGTTCCTAATTGGGTCTCTCACCGTATCCGGAATATTGAGCCCAACTCATCCTCCAGCCCATAGCATCCAATGCCTAATAGATATGGTTGCATCTTCCCGATGCAACTGAGCCACTGTATCCAGCCGAGAACAATCAACCCCGGAAGGGCCCGCACATCTACAATGGTGGAAGACCTCAGACTTAATCTTTTCTTAGGGAGAATTGATTCAGGTCTCATTAAACTAGACTTGGCTTAGTCATAACAATTATGACTAACCTAGTGGCATGGGTTAGCTCGGATTATTGACCACCTCAGATCAGAACTGTGTCAACAGATATGGCCAGGTAAGTGAGACCGGTGGAAGGAATATGCCATTAACTCGTACAAGAACGCATTCAGGTCGAGTAGCTTCCAATTAAAAACCAGTCGGTCGTATGTGCCAAACTTACCTTAGACACCAAATTGTTGAGTCAGAATCAATTGGATTAGCCTACAATCCAGACTCTAACCTCTGAGCCTAATTAGGTCTTGCTTGATCGTGACTCGATCTTGACCCAGACTTAATCCTATTAGGCTGGTCAATTTAAGCATTGTTGATCCCATCTAACCAACTCTTGATTCGGTTTGATCAACCGCTTAGACCTAATTGAGCTACCCAAGCCCGAACCCCAGTATTATGAATATGTCTTAGATCTGAAATTCTCAATTTTAGACCTAATTGATATTCCAATAATCTTAATTCTTAATTAAGTTGGGTTCATAAACAAAATATGCATAATAAATCTAGGGTTTCAGGATCTAGGGTTTTGCAGAAAGTAAGTTTTGGAGTTTCTGATTAAGGACGAACACGCAGCACCCCGACACATCATAAGAACACCCCATCGAATGGAAAGAGAGGGCCTTTAAACCCTTCTTTGTTCTTATGACCGGACGGCCAAGAGGAACGCCTTAATCAGGAACATGTAATCTACAAAACAGTTATAGATCTATATCATATATCTCATAATAAAATTTAGATCTAATCAAGGCATATTTTGCATACATCTCATGTATCATATCATGCATGTTTTCAGATCTAAATTATCACATAATAATCTAAAAAAATTATATTTAAATTGATCTAATCAAAATAAATTCTAATCTAGACAATTATGTAGAACTATTCTACAACTAGTCTAGTCATGCATCTATCATATCTCATATGATATTTAAAATTAAATAATTTTTATTTGCTGTTTATTAGATGTTATTATAATACTTATAATATCAAAAAATAGTAAATAAGAAGATCTAAAAATATGATTTAATCAGATTAAATCAAAGACATGCAAACTATTCTATATAGAACTATTCTATTCTAGAACTAGTCATGCATATCTTCATGTTCTTAGATCCAAATTATTTAATTTTAATTTTTCTAATTTCAGATCTGATCACATCTCATGTGACATTTGAAATCACTTTATTTTTTTATTAAAATAAAATTAAAATCAGATCTAAACAATTTAGAACCATGGCTCTGATACTAGTTGAAGGATAATCCTGATTTCCCGGTCCAGGTTCGTCCAGATCTGATTAGATCAAGAGATATATTTCAAAATTTTCTCTTGATCTCAATCAGATCTTGATATATTTTAGATCTGATTATTATTATTTTAATAAATAAAATGAAATAAGATAAATTAAATCAAATTTAATTTACCTGATTTGGGTAATCCTATTACCCTGTAGATGATCCTGATTGCAGCGGAAGGTTCTGGATCTAAGCCACGCAAGCGCCTGGCCTCTATCGATATCCACTCGGGTTGGATCTGGAGAACCTCTTCTTCTCTATCACACCTCCAAAAATCAGATCTGGATCTGATCTGGAGGATCTTCAAAACTCTTTTGAAGATCTGCAGTCGTCCTTTTGCAGCAGTACAGCCTTCTTGCTTTTGATCGCCTTTCCTTGATCTGAATCACACCAACCAAAGTCCAAAACACTTTTGGACATGGAGAGCAAGGGGAGAAGAGACTATGGCATGGAGAAGGAGGGGAGAGGCAGCCTTGGGGCATGGGGTTTCTCAATTGCATTCACTTTTTATTAGGGTTGGGCACAGGGTCTTATTTATAGACCTCTTGTGATCCAACTCCTCTTCCTCTCAACCAATCACAACCCTTTGTGAAATCAGATCTAAATCTGATTGGTTGAAATAGAGACCCCTGGATTCCTCCTTAGAGGGTGCCTAAGACCAGTCAAACTGGATTCTTTGTAGAACTCTGATTGGAATCCAAAAGGGAGGTGGAGTCCTTGTCCAACAAGGACTCCTAGGCGCCTCCTACTTGGGCTCACGCCACCCTTGGCGTGCGCCCTTCTCCTTGCCAGGTTCTGGCAGGGGGACAGGCCCCCACCAGCTCTCCAATAGGTGCATGATATGTGATCAAAAGTCAAAGGGTCAATGGTCAACGTTTGACCAGTCAAAGGTAGACTTTTGACCAAAGTCAAAGAACAAGAAATGGCAGGTGACCAAAAATGGCAGGTAATGTCTTACAAATAAGACAACCTATTCTGACTTAGACAACCTCCAGTCAGACCATATGAAGGCCTCTGATTGAGCACAAACTCCTTTGGCTCAGTCAGGACAACTTATTTATGATAGTAAAAGAAGAACGTTAGGTTCAATCGAGTGCTAGCATGATTTTCTTGAACCTAATTGAATCTCATTCAGATCAATTGAACTGGATCAGTTCAATTGATGATCACTAGATTCAAACCCTTATTTGTGTGACCCAGGTTAGGTTCAGTTCTGTATATGGTAATGGGATATGTCATGATCTCTATCATCGACATCATCGAAACTCCTTTCGATGGATCAGAACTCTTTTGATTCGAACAGCTTAGAATGATCGATCATCTAAAATCATTCTAATTGCCCCCAAAATCCACCAGTGAAACCTAGCAGTATATGGTGGCAACCCATCAAAACTGAAAGTGAACCTCTTGGTGTAGCTACTTGTGTGATTAAGTTCTTCTATCTTGAGCCCCGATCAGATTAGGGTTAAGGTGAACTCGTCAAACCCTAATTTCTATCATATGATTTAATCATTTGATTCAAGTCTGATGTGAAAATAGAAACTCTTTTCTATTATTTCACTCTACATGGCCATGGATTCTGGACTTGATTCTCATGATCATCATAGGCTACTCCTCTACCACCGAGTAGATAGATCCCATCTTGATGCAATCCAGTTCCTACAATGAACATGCTATAGCCAACATACACCTCAGGGTTCCATATGGCTAGGAGACCGAGTAATGGTGTAGTCAAACTATAACACCCTCAAGGTGAACTGCCGATGCATCTCAGGTCAAAGAACCAGACACACTACTGCAGCATCGAGTCAGTCATTGACGAGAAGGTAGACTCCCTAAGACTACTCGAGGTGGTCACGCTCAGTGCCCTCATTCTCTAACGAGTACCTGACTCTCGTCGGGTGTCCTCCACACCGAGACTCAAGACTCATCTCTAAAGAGAAGCGATCGTACACCAACCTTCCGGATCAATCACATCCTCGTGATGATCCTATGGTCGAGAGCTGTTTATGAGTTAATAATGATTATTCATGTCTTAAATTTTCAATTCTTGAAAATATGAATTATCATTACCATTAACTCAAAGGATGTATCACAGACACTAAATACACAGGTGTGATAGAAAATAACCCATTTCATTAATTATAGTCAAAATTACAATTTTGCCCCTAGAAGTGTATTACAAGTGTCAGCCAATTCTGGCTTCTAGGGCACATATATCTAACATAATAGACATTGTTGCATCTTTCCAGTGCAACTGAACTACTATGACTAGCCGAGAACAATCAACTCCAAAAAGAGCCCGCATATCTACAATGGTGGAAGACCTTAGACTTAATCTTTTCTTAGGAAGATTTGCTTTAGGTCTCTTTAAACTTGACTTACAATAGCCATAACAATTATGACTAACCTAGTGGCATGGGTTAGCTCAGATTGTTAACCACCTTAGATCAGGATTGGATCGACAAATATGGCTAGATAAGTGAGACTGGTGGAAGGGATATGCCATTAACTTGATAAGAATGTATTCGAGTCGAGTAGCTCCTAATTTAAAATCAGTCGATCGTATCTGCTAGACTTAGCCTATAATCTAGACTCTAACCACTGAGCCTAATTAGATCTTAGCTTGATCAATCACTCATGTGATTTGATCTTGACCCAGACTTAATCCTATTAGGCTGGTCAATTTAAGCACTCTTGATCCGATCTAACCAACTCTTGATTCGGTTTGATCAACCGCTAGACCTAATTGAGCTACCCAAGTCTGAACCTAATTTTATGAATATATCTTAAATCTAAAAATTCTTAATTTTTAGACTTAACATATTTCATAATCTTAATTCTTAATTAAGTTTAGGGTTCACAAACAAAATATGTAAATAAAATCTTAGGATTTCAGAATCTAGGGTTTTGCAGAAAATAAGTTTTAGATTTTTGATTAAGGACGAATGTGCAGCACCCCTATACATCATAAGAACACCCCATTGAGTGGGAGGAGAGGGCATTTAAATCCTACTTTGTTCTTATGATCGGACGGCCAAGAGGAATGCCTTAATCAAAAATATGAAAACTATAAAACTAGTTAGATCTACATCATATATCTCATATATAAAATTGATCTAACTTTAAATATGTTTTGCATACATCTACATGTATCATATCATGCATGTTTTTAGATCTAAATTATTTGATAATTATTTGATACCAGTTGAAGGAAAAAGCCTTATTTCCTAGATCAGGTTCGTTCAGATCTAATTGGATCAAGAGAGATTTTTCAAAAATTTTTCTCTTGGATCCAGATCAGATTTGAGATATTTTAGATCTGATATTATTGATCTAATAAAAAAATAAAATAAAAATAAAAGATAAATTAAATCTAAATTAATTTTATCTTGTAGCGGGTAATCAGATTATCTTGTGATGATCCTGGTGTCTTCCTGAGGTTCTGGATCTAGCCACGCAAGTGCCCAGCCTTTACCAGTATCCACTCGGATAAGATCTAGAGATATTGTCCTTCTTTATCACTTTTCTAAATATCAGATCTGGATCTAATTTGGAAGATCTTCAAAACTCCTTTTGAAGATCGGGTGTCATCTCTTACAGTAGTGCTGCCTTCATCCTTTCTCGTCGCCTTTCTCTTGATTGGATCGCACCAAACTGAAGCCCAAAGGATCTTGAACATGGATTGGAGAGAGAGGACCTAAAGATGGCATGAAAGAGGGAGAGGAGCAGTCTTGTGGCATGGGCAATGGGCTATAGATCTAAATCCTAGGCATAGACAGGGTTTATATAGACCCTACTATGCCATGCAGTGCCACATCATCCCGACCAATCACGTTCTTTTGTGCAATTAGATCTAAATCTAATTGATGGAATGACATCATCTGATCCAATCAGATGAGAGCCCCTCTAAATCATCCTTAGATGGTGCTAGGACTGCTCAAACAAGTCTCTCTTGGTGCCATGCACTTTGATTCCCTGAAGCAACTGGAGTCCCATCTGTATGGGACTCCAGGCATTATCCACATGGGGTGCATGCCTAGGCATGCACCCTTTATCTATCTTTTTTTTAGTAGGGGGGACAAGGTCCAAAATTCTCTACTATGGGTGCATGACACATGGGCAGATGTCTAAGTGTCAAAGGTCAACGTTTGACCAAATGTCCGAAACAAGATTTAGCAGGTGATGAAAAATGGCAGGTATTGTCTCAAATTCATCTCATAAATTAAGACATCCCTTTTCTAACCTAGACAAGCTTTGGTCAGACCAAATAAAGGTACCTGGGTGAGCCCAAACATATTTGGCTCAGTCGAGACAACTTTCAATGATAATTAAAGGAGAACATTAGGCTCAATCATGTGCTAGCACGATTTTCTTGAACCTAATTGAATATAATTCAAATCAATTGAACGGGGTTAGTCTAATTGATGATATCTAGATCTAAATCCTTGTTTGTGTGATTTAGTTGATTCAGTTCTATATAATAATAAGATATGTTGCGATCTCTATCATCGACATCATCGAAACACCTTCCGATGGATCAAAACTTTTCTAATTCAGACAACTAGTATGATTAATCATCTAAATCATTCTAATTGATCTCAAAATCTATCAGTGATACCTAGCAGCATATGGTGGTAACCCATTAGAACTGAAAATGAACCTCTTGGTGAAGTTACCTATGTGATTATGTTCTTTTATCTTGAGCTCCGACTGGATTAGGGTTAAGGTAATCTCATCAAATTTTAATATCCATCATATGATTAATCATTTGATTCAAATCCATTGTGAAAACCTTAATAGAAACTCTTTCTATTATTTCACTTTGCCATGGCCATGGGCTTATCAACTTGATTCTCATGATCATCATAGGGATACTCCTCATCTACCGAGGTAGATAGATTTCCTCTTGGTGCAATCCAATTTCTACAATGAACATGTTATAGCCAACATACTTCTCAGGATTTCAAATGGCTAGGAGATCGAGTCATGGTGTGGTCAAACTATAACACTTTCATGATGAACTACCGATGCACATCAGGTCAAAGAATCAAACACACAACTACAACTTCGAGCCAGTCATCGACGAGAAGGTAGAATTTCTAATGACTGCTCGAGGTGGTCATGCTCAGCACCCTCATTCTCTAACGAGTATCTATACTTTCACTCTGATGTCAATATAGCATAGACTCAAGACTCATCTACCATAAAGAAGCGATTGTACACCAATCTTCTAGATCAATCATCATCCTCTTAATGATCCTACAGTTACGAGCATTTTATGAGTTAATAATAAAAATTCATGTCTTAAATTTTCAACTCTTGAAAATAAGAATTATCATTGCCATTAACTCAAGGAAGGTATCACAGACACTAAATACACATTATGATAGAAAATAATATATTTTATTATTTATAATCAAAATTATAATTTTATCCTTAGAAGTGTATAACAAGTGTCAGCCAATTCTGGCTTCTAGAGCACACATATCTATCAAAGATGCATGTTTAGACTAGTTGTAGAATAGTTCTACAAATTATCTAGAATAATTTTATTTTGATATGATCAAATTTAAATATACTTTTTAGATATTATATATGATATTGTAGATCTAAAAAATATGCATGTTTAATTTAGTGTTGATACATGAGATGTATGCGAAGCATGTATTAGTTAGATCATTAATTATATATGTGATATATGATCTAGATTTAACTAATTTTGTAGTTTCAATTATATTTCTGATTAAGGCGTTCCCCATGGCTGTCTGATCATAAGAACAAAGTAGTATTTAAAGGTCCTCTCCTTCCATTCGATGAGGTGTTCTTATAGTATGTAGGGATGCTGCGCATTCATCCTTAATCAAAAATCAGAATTTATTTTTTGCAAAATCCTAGATCCTAAACTCTTAGGATTTTGATACATATTTTTTATTTATGAACCAAAACTTAATTAAAAATTAAGATTATGAAACCAATTCGGTCTAAAAATGAAAATTTTTAGATCTAAGATATTTTCATAAAATTGGGTTCGGACTTGAATAGCTCAATTAGGTCTAGCAGTTAATCAAACTGAATCAAAAGTTGGTTAGATGGGATCAAGAGTGCTTAGATTTGACCAGCCCAATAGTTGTAAGTCTAGGTCAAGGTCGACTCACAGCCACATGTGATCAATCCAATTAAGATCTAATTTGGCTCCGTGGTTCAAGCCTGGATTGTAAGCTAACTCGATTAGTTTTGGTTCGATAATTTGGTATCTAAGATAAGTTTGGTAGATATAATCGATTAATTTTTAGTTGAAAGCTACTCGACCTGAATGCATTCTTATCGAGTTAATGGCATATTCCTTCCATCGATCTCACTTACCTAGCCATTTGTGTCAACCTAGTTCTGATTTGAGGTGGCTAACAGTTCGAGCTAACCCATGCCACTAGGCTTGTCATAACCATTATGACTGAGTCAAGTCTAAGAGATCTAAATTAAATCTTTCTAAAAAAAGATTAAGTCAATTTGTCTTCCATCATTGTAGATGTGCGGGCTCTTCCTGGGGTTGATTATTCTCGACTAGTTATAGTGGTTTAGTTGCATCAAAAAGATGCAACCACATCTATTAGGCATTGAATGCTATGGGTTGGAGGATGGATTGGACTCAATATTTTGGATATGGTGAGGGATCCAATTAGAAATCTAATTCATGCAAATGGTGGGTCTGACTTAACTAAGGAGTGGATCAATATTCTGGACATGATGAGATTCATGAATTAGAGATCAAGATTAGGTGTACCATAATTAAAGAATCATTGGATAAGAGTTGTCCACTCATCTATTGATTCATCACTAATAACTATTAGATGAGGTGGTGAGCCAGTCCGTGGGACCGCACCATCCACTAGAAATCAATTGATCGTGAAGATTTTCGCATCTCTACCCAAGGAGTGTAGGGATCCAAGAAAATAGTGGAAGCCTAATTTATTTAAAAATAAAATTTCTAAATAAATTAATTAAGTCTAATTACAAAATCTAATTAGAAACTTTGACTCTCTATAGGAAAATATCTGCGTCCAACCCACTAGCTCATATCCTTAACTTCCATAGACTGACCGAACCCAACTTCAAGGATTGGCACTAAAACTTCAAAATTATTTTGGATTTTGAGAAGTTAACTCATGTGTTGGAACAGAACCCTCCCACTTTACTAGCCCATCCATCCACTGATCAGAGAGCGTCTCTAAAGAAGTGGATGGATGATGGTAACAAAGCCAGGTATTACATGTTAGGCTTGATGTCTGATGAGATCCAGTATCAACATGAAGACATTAAGACTAGCCACTAAATGTTGGCTCACCTGAAAGAGTTGTTTGGTGAACAAAGTCGCGCAACCAAATATCAAGTCATTAGAAGAATTTTTAAGACTCAAATGCATGATGGGTAATCGATCCAAGATCATTTTCTGATGATGACCAAAGACTTAGAAGATCTTGAGAAGCTCGGTGTCAAGTTGGACAAGGATTTGTAGATTGATATAATTCTATAATCCTTGACTGATGCATATGGGTAGTTCATCATGAACTACCATATGCATAAACTATAGAATACTCTGGCAAAACTTATGAATATGTTGATTACTGCTGAGCTTTCTATGAAAGGTTCTAAAGGCTTAGTACTTGCTATGAAGCAAACTTCTTCTAAGAGAAAGTCTTTTGGAAAGAAGAAAAAATCCATGAAGAAGCAGAAGGTGGATGGTGGGAAGAAGAAGGTAGAGTCGAAAAAGAAGGCCACTGATAAAGAAAAATATTTTCATTACAACACAGATAGTCATTGGAAGCGGAATTGGCCCTTGTACTTGGCCAGCCTGAAGAACAAGGAGGTAGGTCCTTCTAAAGGTATGCTCGTTATAGAATCTAATCTTATGATTTTTTCTACATCCTGTTGGATGCTTGACTCTAGTTCTAGTGCTCACTTATGCACTTCTATGCAGGGTCTTGAGGATAGCAGGAGGCTGAGGGATGGTGAGATGATCCTATGCATTGAAAATGGAGCAAGAGTTGCTGCAGTGGCCATGGGAACCTATCCTCTATGATTATCGTTAGGATTAGACTTAGTTCTTAGAGACTATTTTTATGTGCCTGCAACAAGCAGGAATTTGATTTCTATTTCATGTTAAGCATAGGAAGGCTATATGTAATTAGTTTTCTTAAGGACCATTGTAATTTCTTTATGAAAGAAATAAAATTGCAAGTGGTTTTCTTATAAATGGTCCCTATCAATTACATATTGGTGTTTCTATTTTCAATATCGAACAAAACATGAATGCCATAGGATCAAAATGATCTAGGGAGAGTCTAAACGATAGGTATCTATGGCACCTTAGGCTAGGTCATATAGCGGAAGACAGGATTAAAAAATTGGAGGAATCCAGGCTATTGAGTCCGTTGACTTTCGAGTCATATTTGATTTATGAATCATGCCTTCATAGCAAAATGACCAAGCTCCCTTTTATAGGACATGGGGAAAGGGGCTACAGAACTACTTACCCTAGTGCATACTGATGTGTGTAGCCCACTTGATGTGCTGGCTAGAGGCAACTATATCTACTTCATCACCTTTACCAATGATTTATCTCAGTATGGGTATGTGTATTTGATGCGACATAAATCTAAAATTTTTGAAAAGTTTAAAAAATTCAGACATGAAGTAGAAAAATAAACTAAAAAACCCATTAGGGTTCTTCGATCAGATCAAGGAGATGAATACCTTAGTTGAGAATTTCTTGACTATCTTAAGCAAAATGACATAGTCTCTCAATGGACTCCACCTGGAACATCTCAACTTAACGGGATTTCAGAATGGAGCAACCAGACCTTATTAGATATGGTTCGATCTATGATGATCTTCATGGACCTCCCTGAGTTTCTTTTGGAACATAGTCTAATGACCGCTATATATTTACTGAATAGGATTTCCTCTAAAATCATTTCTACCATACCATATGAGATATGGCATGGTAAGAAACCAAGTCTGAGTCATCTCAAAATTTGGGGTTGTCCGACTCATGTCAAGAGACAATAGGCGGACAAGTTAGAATATAGGTCCTTTAGAGCGTGGTTCATAGGATATCCTAAAGAATCATTAGGATATTATTTCTACATTCTGGAAGACCATAATATGATTATGAGTCAACATGCCATCTTCCTTGAAAAAGAATTTATTCAAGATGGTAGCATCGAAAGGTAGATTAGGCTCGAGGAGAAAGTCTCCCAAGAGCAACGAGCTAAGGACCCTATGAAATCCAATTAGGTTGAGCCAGTCCAATCACTACCTCCTCCACCTTGTAGATCAGAAAGAATTTTTTGTCCTCCTAAAAGTACTTACGTACTGTTTTAGAGGATATAGAGAAAATATTCCTCATGAGAAATAGGATTCATGGGGATGATCCCAAAACCTATGATGAGGTGATATTAGATATCGATTTTGAGAAATAGTTAGAGGCAATGAAGTCAGAGATTGACTCAATGTGCTCGAACCAAGTCTGGACCTTAGTAGATCTACCTAAATGTATAGTATCTATTGGGTATAAATAGATCTATAAGAGAAAGATAGGTGCAGATGGGAATGTGGAGATATTTAAGGCTAGGTTAGTGGCAAAAGGGTATGGTCAGTGTGAAGGCATTGACTATCAGGATATCTTCTCACCGGTAGCCATGATAAAATCCATCTGCATATTGCTTGCTATTGTAGCCTATTTTGATTATGAAATATAGTAGATGGACATGAAACCAGCCTTCTTAAATGGATATCTTGAGGAAGATATCTATATAGAATAGTTGTTAGGTTTCACATCTAGTAATGCTGATCACAAGGTCTGCAAGCTGCAAAGGTCCATCTATGGACTTAAGCAAGCATCTCGGAGCTGGAATGCTCATTTTAATGATATGATCAAATCATTTAGATTCATCAAGAATGAAGAGGAACCATGTGTATTCAAAAAGATCAGTAGGAGCACTGTTGTCTTCCTCATACTGTACGTAGATGACATCCTCCTTATTAAGAATGATATTTTCATGTTGACCATAGTTAAAATTAAAGAAAACCGAGTAGGGTTTAGGGCATGCTTTTCAAAAATATTTTTGAATAAAACATAGCAGAAGCTAAAATTAATTCTATAGCATGCATTGATCTAATTAATTATCCTACTCAGGATCTAGACATGGTAATATGTAATAGAAAAATTAAATGCATTCAATCAGCAAATTGAATCTGCTAACCAATACGAGTTCAAAACTTGATATCTTTTTGTGGGTAGCTGATCTCCATGATCTGAATCCATCAAAAGAAGCTATGGTGTTATGCCATAGCCGCACACTCATTCAGCCTCTATAGATGGTCCATATGGAGCTCCTGGTCCCGACCAACTCCACCGGAGTGCTAACTCCTCGCCAGGGCCTTCGATGGCTGATCACGATCGATCTGATCGATCATATACTTTTTGATTTCTTAGATACTTCAAAAAATTAGAACACAAATATTGGAGGATAATGAAGAGGTGTTTTAAATTTGGTGACGATCCGATGCTCACAGCACTCGGTCTCTCCACCCGAACCTAGATTCCCAAAACTAGGGTTTCACTCGACCCAAAAACCCTGACACACTAAAAAGCCTATCACCCCCTCTCTGTATAGAGTTTTTCCATGAAATAAGCTTTTCTAAAAATAAAACTTTTGGACTTATAAATCCTATTTAGATCATATCTAGAAATACGATATCCTTAGAGGTGAAAATTAGAAGAGAAGACAGGCATGAGGGAAAAGTAAAGTGCTATAGGACCTTGCTCACCTTCACTCCAAGATTTTGTCACCCAAATCTAATGCCCAATCACTCTAAAATTTTTATCACATAATGCCAACACCATCTTCTACATGCATAAAAATTCTCATAATTTATTAAAATGAATACCATGGGAAAAGCATGGAAAAAGATAAGGGTCGAGTGGTTGGATGGTTTTAACCACTCACTTGATTTCAAAAATCAAATGAGGCTCTTATCTTTATCCAATGCCTCCTCCCATGTGTTTAACACATAGAAGGACTCTCCTTATACATGCACACATTTTTATTTCTCCAAAAATATTAGACAAACAAAAGGGAGGGCATGGGAAGCAGAAAAGGTTGGATTGATTCCAACCTCCAACAAACTGAGTTAAATTCAAAACTCAACTTACTTTGAACCGGTCCAACCCTTGGATCAGGTCAAAATTAGATAAGAGAGGGGGTGTAGAAACCTTCTAGATAAGAGAAAAGTTACTTACAAAAATTTTGTGCATGGAACAAGAGTGGAAAAGTAAAAAATGGTGGATGCATGGGAGAGTTTGAATTCAAACTTCGTTTGACTTGGTCCTAATTGGTTTCAACCAAATCAATTAATCTGGATTCAATTAGATCAAGTTAAATCCAACCAAATTAGGCTTAGTTTAATCTAATAAAATCCTAATTAAATTAGAAATTAATTAGATCCTGGTCTTGATCAAATCAGGGTCAAAACTCTCATAGCGATTAGGTCATCTCATGACCTGATCCGATCAAATCCAATCGAATCAAGTTCAATCAGACTTGATCGAATCCTCATTGCTCAATCAAATTGAGCTAACTATTAATTGAATTACTAATTAATACTCCAAAAATATCTGAGTTCAAATTGGATGGATTACTAGGCAATAGAGTTTCATCAACATGAAACTCCTGAAGAGTCCCAATCTAGTGGGACTCTTGAACCCAGTATCCCAAATGAATGAAACTTATAATCTTAGAGTTTCAGACCAGTGAAACTCCTGATCAAAGTATCCTAGATGAGTAAGAGTTCTAATCTAGTGAGACTCTTGGTCATAGAGTCCCAGTCCAGTGGGACTCTTGACCACAGTATCCTAGGTCATCAAGACTCATGATCAACCATCAGATCAGATAGGAACTCCTTATATGTGTGACCCCATAGATTTGAATCCTAAGTTGGTAGGATAGAAATCAATTTTCTATACCAATCGATATGATCATCTAGCAATGGTACCCGACATTCGGATAGGTCAAAAAATTGCAATGCAACATTGACAAACCTATGGCATATCATTACCGTATAATTCATCCTCTTGATCTTGATGCTCAAAAGATGATCTAGAATTTACTGCCAATCCTAAAATTCATCCATAGTATATTTCAAAACTTAGCATCCATCATATGGACTACCCCAACCGAGGATTTGCTAAATTGAAATACAACGATGCACTTGCTCCAATAGTTGTAGGGGTCAATCACATCTTGACTCATGCACCGACAAGCTAAGTACTTAACAGCACCTAGTAGCCTTCTATCACTGAATTAGAAATTCAGGTAGTCTGATACCTAAGTACAGTGAGTTGCTTGCAAGTCACTGTGGTGATCTCAGGTCTAAGGGACACATATATCCATATCCTTCACGAGCAACTCTTAGCAGAAGAGAGCTCCGTAGTTGGATCATGTTCAATGAAATGTACCCCTATACTTCACCTGCATGCCATAACAGTATCTCCATACTTCTTGGTTAAGAGGACAACCAACACTTATGGCACACAATGACCTACAATCGATACGTTGTCATCCTGGATAACAATGAATCATTTGATCGCGAACTAGTTGAAAGACTAAATGACAAATCCTATTTTATCGAGTCTAAATAGTCTTAAGGACTTCATCAGAGAAGAGCTCATTACAGAAAGATGCATAAAGTGATAAAAATATCAAAATAATAATTTTATTTATTAATAATTTAAGTATAATTATATTTAGCTCAATCATCTACAATCTAGATGTTGGCTTTAGGATACAATTCCCAATAACTCCCACTTAGACTAAAGCCACTAAGAACAATATCGAATAGCCATCTTCCATTTGTGAATGTCGAACTCTTTGATTTTGAGATCCTTAGTAAATGGGCTGGCCACGTTCTTCTTTCCATCAATCTTTTGAAGGTTGACATCACCTCGTTCCACGATCTCTCGTATAAGGTGGTAGTGATGTAGAATATGCTTGGTGCGCTAATGTGCCTTCGACTCCTTCGCTTGACCTATGATTTTAGTACTATCATAGTAAAGCAGAATCAGACCATCCAAGGAGGATGCCACTCCCAGCTCATCGATGAACTTCCATAGCCATATAGCTTGCTTCATAGCATCGGATGCTGCGACATACTCCGCCTCGCACATAGAATTGGCCATAGTGTGCTGCTTGAAACTCTTCTAGCAAACCATTCCACCATTCAGGATAAACACATATCCTGATATACTCTTGCTATCATCATGATCTGACTGAAAACTGAAATCAGTATATCCCATAAGTTTCAAATCAGTATCTCCATAGATGAGCCACTGATCCTTGGTATTTCTTAAATACTTAAGGATTGTCTTTACAACCTTCCAGTGATGCTCACCCAAATCAGATTGATATCTACTCACTACCCCTAGTGAGTATGCCACATCTGGTCTCATACACATTATGGCGTACATAATAGAATCCACTATCGAAGCATATGGTATTCTACTCATATGCTCTCTCTCTTGAGGAGTTATTGGACAATCCCTCTTCAAGAGAGTAATTCTATGGCCTATCGAGAGATAGTCCTTTTTGAAATTCTCCATGCTGAACCTTTTCAGCATGGTATCGATGTACATGGATTGGGACAATCCAAGCAATCTTTTAGATCTATCTCTATAGATCTTCATCCCTAAGATTTAGGAAGCTTCTCTTAAGTCCTTTAGGGAGAATTGTGACAACAACCAAACCTTTATTTCCTATAGTGCAGGGATGTCATTCTCGATTAAGAGAATATCATCCACATACAATATAAGAAATACAACTATAGAACCATTAGCCCATTTATAAATGCAGGGTTCTTCTCCATTCTTAAGGAAGCCATACATTCTGATCGCTTTATCAAAATGCATGTTTCAACTCTGAGATGCTTGCTTCAATCCATAGATTGATCTTTGAAGCTTGCACACCTTGGACTCATCTGTGGATGTGAAACCCTTAGGTTGTATCATATATACCTCTTCATCTAGCTCTCCATTTAGGAAAGTTATCTTCACATTCATTTGTCAGATCTCATAGTCTAGGTATGCTGCTATTGCAAGTATAATCCAAATAGACTTGAGCATTGCCACCGGAGAAAACATCTCGTCATAGTCAATACCATAATGTTGATAATATCCCTTGGAAACCAGATGGGCTTTATAGATCTCTACCTTCCCATCTGCATCTCTTTTCCTTTTGAAAATCTACTTACACCCAATGGATTTTACCCCTTCAGGTGAATCAACCAGTGTCCATACACTGTTGACTTTCATGGACTCTATTTCGAACATTATAGCTTCCAGCCACTTATCAAAGTCAGATCTTTGCATAGCATTCATGTAGGTGATCGAATCCTCATCATTCTTATCGAGTTTAATAGAATCACCATCTTGGACTAAGAAATCATAGTATCTATCCGGTTGATGCGGTACTTTATTGGATCTCCTTAAAGGTGCCTCTTCAATGGGCTTTGGGTTTGATCTTATCAAATCAAGTTTTGCAGGTTCACTAGAATGTGTCGGTTCCAACCCATCGAACCTCTCCAAGCTCAATATTAGAGGCAACTGTTCCTTCCATAAGAAACTTCTTTTATAAAAAGACTGTCCTATTGCTGACGAACACTTTCTGTTCTTCAGCAAGGTAGAAGTAATAACCCCTAATTTTCTTGGGGTGCCCTATGAACATGTATTTATCGGACCTAGGTCCAAGCTTTTCTGGCTGCAAATGTTTTACATAGGCCGAACAACCCCAAATCCTAAAGTGATAGAGTGTCGGCTAATGGCCAATCCATATCTCATATGGAGTCTTTGCAACAAACTTGCTTGGAACAGCGTTCAAAACATAACAAGCAGTCTCTAATGCATAACCCCAGAATGAAATTGGCAGACTCGCAAATCCCATCATGGATCGAACCATATCCAATAGGATTCGATTTCTCCTTTCTGATATACCATTATGCTGTGGTGTTCCAGGAGGGGTCCATTATGAGAGAATTTTATTCTCTCCTAGATATGTCAAAAATTCGTTGGAAAGGTATTTACCTCCTTGGTCTAATCGAAGAGTTCTAATACTCTTTTCAAGTTATTTTTCTACCTCATTTCGATACCGTTTGAACATTTCAAATGAATCAGATTTATTCTTCATAAGATAGACGTACCCATACCTAGATAGATCATCAGTAAATGTAATGAAGTAGTAGGACCCACCTTTAATATATATGTTCATGGGTCCATATACATCAGTATGTACTAGACCCAGAAGCTCAGTGGCCCATTCACCTTTTTCAATAAAAGGTGATTTGGTCATCTTACCAAGTAGAGAGGACTCATAGATATTCAATGATTCACAATCATCGATGTCAAGGATATTCTTCTTGATTAACCTGTTTATCCTATTCTTGTTTATATGACTGAACCTACAGTGCCAAAGATAGGCATCAGAGATATGATCTAGCTTTGGACGTTTGTTTGACGTGTACATTTTACTAATAGGCTGTAATAAAATATAAATGTCATTTCTTAATTATCCTTGCATTACTGTAACATTATTCATAATAATATCATAATAATTTTTTTATTGATAAATATTAACCATCCTAGGCCAAAAGTCCAACAAATATTATGTTCATCATAAAAGATGGATAATAGTGATAATTACTTAAAATGATATTTTTATCTTTGAAAAATAGCTCAAGAGTTTTCAATGCTATGATTGAAACTTTTCTTCCATCCCCAAAATTTAGGAACCTATCGTCATTCTTAAACTTTCTACCAATTTGATGTTCATGCAATGAATTGCATATATGAATCGGACTCCCGATATCTAATACCCAAATAGATGTTTCACATAAGAAGAAATTGCAAGGTGTTATCATATAACACTCTTGCCCAACAACTACTTACTGATTTCTCCTATTCAGCCTATTTGGATCAAGAGGATCATTCCTCTTTGGGTATGCCAGATTAGGGTTGATACTAGACTCCTCGTAATAAGGTCCTAAAAGCTTACCATTGTCCAAAAGTGAACGGAGTGGACTAACATTAGCCATTCTATTTATCTGAAAGAAAAATATGAAATCTTATCAGTACTTGAATTAATTAATTCTAAAGATTTGGATTTTAGTCTAAAGGTTCTTCCATAATTTTTAATAAATTGGTAGCCTCTACCTCCAATTTGAGGAATTACACTAACTCCTTAGTGGGTACTGAAATCCGTATAGACTATAGATGGGCCTGAGGTGGGCTCTGGCTAACCTGTGTGTATCTACAGGTAGGTTCACAATCAATTATTTCTCTAAATAATTTTTAGTAGTTAGATTTTGCCCTAGAAGCCAATTCAGTAGGCTTTGGCCTCCACTGAAAAGGTCTGATTAGGTCCAATCATTAACATGATTGAATTTGATGCATCAAACCAATGATGACCAGGCCCAAGGTAGGCTCTGGCTAACCTGATCACCATTAAGAGAGTGCAACCTAATCATCATATGATGGATAGTAATTTCAATATCTAGATGAACATCAGGTGTTAGGCACCTCCAATGTCCATCTAGAAAATTGGACTCATTACTATTCACCTTAATGGGAGGCTATGACTCGATTATCCCCATAACTTAGTCATTTTAAGGACCTAATAATTTAGAGGATTTAGGTTACTTATGATTTAAGGATAGAAAGGATACAAACCAATTTCATCCACTGACTTCACCATGTCAAATCCTTCCACTGACTTCACCAAGTCAATAGGTTAGGACTACGATCAATTTAGGTCTATGGGCACCAAATTTAGTCTTACTAATTGAAATCAATCAAATTGATTTCTAATGATATGGGCCAGCTCAAATCACCAAGTGATTTAATCAAATTTTAATCGACCATATCGGCTAGGTAAGTGAGATCAGTGGAAGGGATATGCCACTAATTCATCAAAGATCGAATCAGTGCGAGTAGCTCGCAATTAAAAACTACTAGTCTAAACTACCGAACTTACATTAGACACCAACTAGTCAATTAGGTTTAATCTGATCAACCTAGTAATTTCAGACTAGACCGCTTAGCCATGAATCAAGTCAATCTTGGTCTAATTAAAGACATGGACTCATTCAACTACAACTATTGAAGTTGAGTCAAGAGTGTCCTTAATCTAATCTAATTCAATACTTGGTTAGATTTGATCAATTACTCTAGATTAAGTCCATTCTTCAACTAACCTTAGGTCTAACCCAATTAATAGACCTAATTCATCTAACCCTTTAACCCATAGCTTATGCTGATGTCTTAGAATCTTTAATTCATAATTCTAGATTCTATGAGATACTTAATTCTTTTAATTAAGTTTTTGGGCTAATGGGTTGGGGTTCAGTATTTTAAAAATAATTTTTAAATTTTAAAAGATTTTATTTTCAATTCACCAAATGGGTTGACTCATTTCATAAATGGATCAGCTCATTTCATAAACAACAATCCTATTGCTAATCTCATAATAGAAAATAAGGCATATTAAAAATTAAACCATGAATTATCTTTTAGATCTAATCTAAACATATTCATGTTTAACATTCTAATTAAAATAATTTCAATCAAATTCTTTTACTATTCACCTTAATGAATGAGTTCATGATGGCACCCCTACCGTCATAAGGGATCCCCACTGAATGAGAGGAGATGGCCTTTAAACCATATTTGTCTCTTATGACTGAATGGCTTGGTAGCTCATTCACCCTCGTTTACTAAGTTATTTAGATTAAATACATATCAAATATGTAAGCATTTAATCTTTCTAATTAACATATTAACATGTCAAGCAACCCTTGCTCTGATACCATTTGAAGGAAATCGAGCAGGGTTTAGGGCATGCTTTTCAAAAACTTTTTAAAATAAAATATAGTAAATGCTAAAATTAATCTAATATTAATTTTATAGAATTCATTGATCTAATAAATTATCTCACTTAGGATCTAGACATGGTAATATGCAATAAAAAAATAAAATACATTCGATCAGCAAATCAAATCTGCTGACCGATATGAGTTCAAAACTCGATACCTTTTCGTAGGTTGCTGATCTCCATGATCTGAATCCATCAAAAGAAGCTATGGTATTATGCTACAGTCGCACACTCATCCAGCCTCTATGGATGGTCTACACGAAGCTCCTGATCCCATCTAGCTCCATCAGAGTGCTAGCTCCTTGCTGGGGCCTTTGACGATTGATCATGATTGATCTGATTGATTATGTACTTTCTAATTTTTTAGATTATCCAAAAAATTAGAATACAAATATTGAAGGATGATGAAGAGGTGTTTCAAATTTGGTGGTGATCCGATGCTCACAACACTCAATCTCTCCACCTAAACCCAGATTCCAAAAACTAGGGGTTCATTCGGCCCAAAAACCCAAACACACTAAAAATCCTATCAAGCCCTCTCTGTGTGGAGTTTTTCTATGAAATAAGTATTCATGGAAAGATTACTTCTAGATCTATAAATCTTATTTAGATCATATCTAAAAATAGGGTATCCTTAGAGATAAAAATCAGAAGGAAAGAGAGGCATGAGGGAAAAGTAAAGTGTTGCAGGACCCTACTCACCTTCACTTTGAGATTTTTTTTATCAAAAAATAATGCCCAATTACTCTAAAATTATTACCACATAATTCTATCTCTTTCTTTTATAGGTACAAAAATTATCATAATTTATTGACATAAATACCATGGAAAAAGCACATCAATAAAGATAAGGGTTGAGTGGTTGGGAGGTTTTAACCACTCACTTGATTTCAAAAATTAAATGTGCCTCTTATCTTTATCCAATGCCTCCTCCCATGTGTTTAACACATAGAAGGACTCTTCTTCTATGTGCATTCATTTTTATTTCTCCAAAAATGTTCAACAAACAAAAGGGAGGGCGAGGGAAGCAGATAAGGTTGGATTGGTTCCAACCTCCAACAAACTGAGTTGAATTCAAAACTCAACTTACTTTAAATTGGTAGGTCAAAAGTAGATAAGAGAGTGAGTGCAAAAACCATCTGGGTGAGAGAAAAGTTACGCACAAAAATTTTGGGCATAGAACAAGAGTGGAAAAGTCAAAAATGGTGGGTGCATGGAAGAGTTTGAATTCAAACTTCATTTGACTTGGTCCTAATTGGTTTCAACCAAACCAATTAATCTAGACCCAATTAGACCAGATTAAACCTAATCAAATTATGCTTAGCCTAATCCAATAAAATATTAATCAAACTAAAAATTAATTAGATCCAGGTCCAGATCAAATCAGGGTCAAAATTCTCATAGTAATTAAGTCATCTCATGACCTGGTCAAACCCAATCAAATCAAATTCAATTGAACTTGATCGAATCCTCATCGCTCAATCAAATTAAGCTAATTAGCAATTGAATTACTAATTAATCTTTTAAAAATATCTGAGTCCAAATTGGATGGGTTATCAGACAATAGAGTCGCATCAACATGAAACCCCAGAAGAGTCCTAATCTAATGAGACTTTTGAACCCAGTGTCCTAAATGAATGGAACTCATGATCTTAGAGTTTCAAACCAGTGGGACTCTTGATCAGAGAGTCTTAGATGAGTAGGACTAAGAGTTTTAATCCAGTGGAACTCTTGATCATAGAGTCTCAGTCCAGTGGGACTCTTGACCACAGTGTCCTAGGCCATCAAGACTCATGATGAGCCATCAGATCTGGTAGGAACTTCTTATATGTATGACCCCATAGGTTTGAATCCTAAGTCGATAGCATAATAATCAATTTTCTATACCAATTGATGTGACCATCTAGTAATGGTACCTGATATCTGGATAGATTAAAAAATTGCAATGCAACATCGATAAATTTATGGCATATGATTACCGTATAATTCATCCCCTTAACCTCGATGCTCAAAGGATGATCTAAGATTTATTGCCAATCATAAAATTCATCCATAATGTATTTCAAAATTTAGCATGCATCATATGGATTATCCCGATCGAGGATTTGCTAAATTGAAATACAACGATGCACTTAATAGTATCTCCGCTGTTGGATCACGTTCAGTGAAATGTACCCCTATACTTCACCTGCATGCCATAATAGTATCTCCATACTTCTTAGTCAAGAGGATAACCAACACTTATGGTACACAATGACCTACACTCAATATGTTGTCGTCCTAGATAATAATGAATCATTTGATCACGAAGTGGTTTAAGGACTAAATGATAAATGCTTCTTTATCGAGTCTAAATAGTCCTAAGGACATCATCATAAAAGAGCTCATTACAGGAAGGTGCATAAAGTGATGAAAATATCAAAATAATAATTTTATTATTAATAATTCAAGTATAATTATATTTAGCTCAACCATCCACAACCCAAATGACTGGCTTTAGGATACAATTTCTAACAAAAATATGGTTATCAAAAAAATTCTCTATGAAAGACCTAGGAGAAGCATCCTTTATTCTAGAAATTAAGATCTATAGGGATAGACCGAATAGGATGTTGGTCTTATAGAAGATGTACATAGAGGAGGTACTAAAGAGATTTAGCATGAAAAACTCTAAGAGAGGATAGGTGCCCTTTAGACATGGCATTCATCTCTCCAAGAAGATGTGTCCCAACACATTTGAGAAGATTGAACGCATGAGCAAGATCTCTTATGCTTTGGCAATAGGAAGCCTCATGTACATCATGCTATGTACACGACTTGATATCGCCCATGCTGTGAGTGTCACGAGAAGATATCGGTCGAATTCAGATGAAGAGCACTAGACTTCTATGATATATATCCTTAAGTACTTGAGAAGGACTAAGGATATGTTCTTGATTTTTCGTAATAGAGAACTCCAGGTCCAGGATTATACAGACTTAGATTTTATGTCTGATATAGATATTCGAAAGTCGACATCTGGTATTCTGTTTGTGTAATGGTGGTGCTGTTAGCTAGAAGAGTTTCAAGCAGATTGTGATAGCAGATTGCACCATAGAAGTAGAGTACATCGCTGCATCGAAAGCTACAAAGAAGGCATTTTAGTATAAAAAGTTCATCGTCGAACTCGAAGTGATGCCATCAGATGCTGTTGCTCTGCACTACGACAATAATGGTACCATAGCCCTAGTTAAGGAGCCAAGGTCTCACAAAAAATCAAAGCACATCGAGCGACGATTCCACCTCATTCGTGATTATCTCGAGAAGGGTTATGTTGAGGTCAAGAGAGTCGACTCCATGGATAATGCGGTAGATCCATTGACGAAGCCTTTAGGCCAACAGAAGATTGAAGCCCACCTTGAGAAGATAGGACTTAGATTTATAGCCAATTGGCTTTAGGTCAAATGGGAGTTTGTTAGATGTATGCCCTAAAAGCCAGATTGGCTAACACTTGTAATACACTTCTAAAAAAAATTTTATAATTTTGATTATAAATTAATAAAATAATTATTTTCTATCATAGTATGTATTTAAAGTGCATGTGATACATTCTTCAAGTTAATGGTAATGACAATTCATATTTTTAAAGAGTTGAAAATTTAAGACATGAATTTTCATAATTAACTCATAAAATATTTCCGACTGTAGGATCATCACGAGGAGGTGATTGATCCGGAAGGTTGGTGTACGATCACTTTCTTTGAGTAAATGAGTCTTGAGTATATGGTATGGAGACACCAGAATGAGAGTACAGGTACTTGTTAGAGAATGAGGGCATTGAGCGTGACCACTTCGAGCATTCATAAGGAAGTCTACCTTCTCATCGATGACTGGCTCAATGTTGCAGTAGTGTATCTGGTTCTTTGACCTGAGGTGCATCGATAATTCACCTTGAGGGTGTTGTAGTTTGACTATACCATAACTCAATCTCCTAGCCATTAAAAATCTTAAGGTGTATGTTGGCTATAGTACGTTCATTGTAGGAATTGGATTGCACCAACAAAGGATCTATCTACCTCGGTAGATGAGGAGTAGCCCTACGATGATCATGAGAATCGAGTCTATAAGCCTATGGTCGTGGTAGAGTGAAGAGATAGAAAGAGTTTTTATAAAGGGTTTTACATAGGACTCGAATTGAATGATTAATTCATATGATGGATATTGGGTTTGACGAGTTCACCTTAACCCTAATTTTATTGAGACTCAATATAGAAGAACCCAATCACACAGGTATCTATACCGAGAGGTTTACTTTTAGTTTTAATGGATTGCCACCATATACTGCTAGGTGCCACTAGTAGATTTTGGGAGCAATTAAAATGATTTTGTTGATTGACCATTCTAATTAAATGAATCAGAAAAGTTTTGATCCATCGTAAGGTGTTTCGATGATGGAGATTACGACATATCTCATTACCATACAAAGCTGAACCTAACTAGGTCATATAAATAAGGATTTGGGTCTGTATGTCATCTATTAAGCTAACCTAGTTTGATTGATTTGGATTAGATCCAATTAGGTTCAAGGTAATCATGCTAGCACATGATTTAGCCTGAATTTTTCCTTCTATAATCTTTCTAATTCATCACAATCGAGTTGAATTTGATTTGGCTTATTCTTGTATATTGAATTGGTTTATTTTAATCTGATTGGAATAACTCTAAGTCAGATTAATTATGAAAATTAAATTCATTCCTAGTGCAATTGGACTAGGGTCAATAGTTGACCCAATTAAGAGAATTGAGGGTCACATGATCAGAGAATTTTAAAAAAATTTTTAGAAATTATTTTACTCTAAATTTTTGCTATATGATAGGGCACGAGTTTTACTTTGGGTGTGCAAAATTTAGTGATTGTTGGAAGTGCCTAGTCCCAGTTTTGCTAGAATTTGATTTGGATCAAACTCTTAAGGGAAGAGTCCTGGATGCACATGGACTCTTCCTTATCCTTTCATGCTGCCACGTTCTAGATGGATTTTTAGCATTAAAATTAGATACGATTTGGGGATTTTCATGGAGATCAAGTTCAGGAGTCTCAATGGTCAAATTAATAAGGTTTTTGATCAAAAAGGGACTTATTATGGCGCTATGTCTAGTATAAGAACTCTTCTCACGAAATTGCCTCAATGAATTTTATTTTTTCAACACCCAAAGGAGCCTTCCCTCTAATATCCACACTCTCTCTATACTCTCTCTCCCTCTCTTCTACATTCTTAAAAAGTTAGGCATAAATTTGAAGGTCCAAGATTTTTGGCATAAGATTCAGCATCTACGTGATGGTGTTCGTGAGACGAATAGGCTGCCCTCAGAAATCATTTTAAAGGCTTTTCAAATCAAATCCAGATCTAATTTTTGGAGAAAAGATTCATGAGGAGAAGATGTTCAGATCTTGCTCGAGTGGATACTAGTAGAGGCTAGATGCATGCGTGGCTCCTTCCAGAACCTCAGAAATCAATAGGATAATCACAGGATAATTAGATTACCAAATTAGGTACTTAAAATTAAATCTGATTTAATTTTATTTTTAACATTCAATATAAGATCTCTATGATTAGATCTGAGAAATCTTAGATTTGATTAAGATTTTAAAATTTATTTTTTGATATATTCCTTCAGATTCAATCAGATCTGAATAATCCTATGTCGAAAAAATTGGTTTTTCCTTCAGAAAGGGCCACAGATCTACTTGCCTTGGTATACATAGATGTGTGCGATATTAGAAAATGTGTCCTAATGCTAATTATCTAAGTAGTAGATGATTAATATTAGTATATAAATTATCTAATAATAATAGTTATTTAGCTAGTTCATCATAAAAGTTCTATCTTCTTTAAATAAACTCTCTAGCTATGATAAAGTCCTTAGAACAACAATCAATCGATAAAGAAGGATTTATCTGATGGTTCCTAAACTATTCACGATCAAATGATAAGTTATTAACAAGGATAATAATTTATCAAGTGTAGGTCGTTGTATACCATATGTTGTTGGAAAATGTGTCCCAAAGCCAATCATCAGTCTATTGATGGTTGAGCTATATTATATCTATAATTAATTTATTAATAAATAAAATATATTTTTAATATTTTTTATCATAAAGTATTCATCTTTTAATAGACTTCATTATTATGATGAAGTTCTTAGGACTATTTAGCTTCAATAAAGAGAGAATTTATTGATTAGTCCTTAAATCTATTCACGACCAAATAATAGGCTGTTAATTAGAATGATAGTGTCTATCGAGCATAGATCACTGTATGCTATATAGATTGATTATCCTGATATGGTATATTGATGAGATGTATGGGTACATCATCATTGAACGTGACCAACTCCAGAGCATTCTGCTATCGAGAATGTCTCTGATGGGATATAGGTATAAGTATCCCTTAGATCTGAGATCACCTTAGTGACTTACAAGCAACTCACTGTGCTTTGGTACTAGACTAACTGAATTTCTAATTCAATAATGGAAGGCTCCTAGGTACATTCAAGTATTTACAAAGTTAGAGTGTGATCAAGATGGAGTTGACCACTCCAAGCGTTGGAGAAAAATGTATCACCGTATTTCATTATAGCAAAATCTTGGCCAGAGTAATTCATCAGATGGATTTGATATTTTGAAATATAATATGGACAACCTTATCAAAGTTGACAGTTGAATTCTGAGGTGTTCTATGAGCATTTTGATCAAGAGAATGAATTATATGGAAACTATATCCGCATGGATTCTAAGGATGTTGTTCTACACATTTGACTTATTCGGCCATCGGGTACCATTGCTAGATGGTTACTTTGATTGATATAGAAATTTATTTCTATGCTACTAGCTTAGGTTCGAATCTATGAGGTCACACACATTAGAGCTCATAATTTGATCGGATGGTTGATCAATGATTAAGAATCATTCAAGAGTTAAACAATCAATACGATTGGTGTTTAACCTAGTGCACGTATTACAAGAGGATTGATTAGTAATTAGATTGGTAATTAGCTTAATTTAATTAAGCCAGAGGGTTAAGATTAAGTCTAATTAAATATAATTTAATTAAATTTAGTTTGGGCTTGATTGGATAAAGTTCAATTAGTTTATTAGATATGCCAAGTACAAGGAAGAACTAGTCCTAGTTTAAGTAGGACTTGGGTCAATCAAAATTTTTAATTTGATTAAAAAATTAAATTAAAATTAAATTAAATTAAATCTAATTTAATTAAGTTTTTAATTTATTCAGGATCTAATTTAAGTAAGTTGAATTAATTTTGGTTTGATTTGATTTGAGAAATCATGTTAGACTAAGTCAAAAAAAGAATCCTAGTAAGACTAGGAACTTCCCTCCTTGTGACGCCTTGGACCCAACACCCACCCTTCACACCCCCTTTGATTATGCATAAATTCTCCATGCCCAATAGAAGCCCACCATGTCCCAAAGTCCTCCTCTTTCTTTTTTACATGGTAAATTAAGTGTGGACCAAGTCAAAGTTGAAATTTGTTTTGATTTCAAATTCTATGAGATGGAATTTTAGGAAATCAAAACTCTTACTATAGTGCACCGATTCCACCCAGATATTTTCTGGGATTTGGGTGGCTTTTAGAGGGGTTTTTGTATGACAAAACCTGATGGTCCATAGTAGAAAGGAAGGAGGGGGCACCCAAGAGTTGGGCACCCCTTATCTTGCCAAATTTAGCATGGGAATTTCATAGACACCAATCTAAGTGTCCAGGTAAGAGAACAAAGAAGAAGAAGAAGGGTTATTCTTCTAGGATTTTTCTTTGATCTCTTCCTCCTTCTTTAGAGATTTTTGAGAGGCATCTCAGGTTCAAAATCCCTTTCCCTTTCTTTTAAAAATAGGAAAGTCCAAGATTTGAACAAGCTGGTTTCATATCGACCATCAAAGAAGGATCAGCATAGTGCTAGCATACTATGCTGATTTCCTGCATCGGACTTTTGATCGTGGTTCATGAGCTCATGTGGATGACTCCTCGAGGTCGGATGCATGTGTAGCTCATGATATCATCCTCAAGCCTAGATCAGCAAGTTAGAACATCTAACTTGCCCAAGTAATAGATCTGATCTATTATTTTCATACCTGCACTAGATGTAGTGTACATACATGTTGATGTGATCAACTTATTTTAGTTTCTTCTTTAGATTTTAATTTTTGATTTAATAACATATCATGATAATGTAATAGATCTTAGATCTAGGATATTATCTAGAATTTAAAATTAATTTTGATTAATTTTAGTCTTCTGCTGCCTGATCTTGAAAAAGTTTGAAGATCTAGCCCTAAAATCCTAGATCTAGTCCTTCAATTGGCACCAGAGCTAGAATTTTATTAGATGATTATTTAAGCATATTTATATTATTTCTTAGATTAAATTAAATTTTTAATCTAATTATTAAATCTAAAATTAAAATTTTTTATCACATGAACTGCTATAAGGTTGTCCTACTGTAAGGTTTACCTCTTACAGTGGAAAGATTGTCCTAGTTCATGTTGATCTGCTTTAATCATAAATTTATTAGATTTGATCTAATTTTATTTATAATTTAATAGATTTAAGAATAATTTTAGATCTGAAAATAAAATTTTTAGATTTTATTGATTGCTATATGGTTGTCATGCTGTAAGATTTACCCCTTTCAGTGGAAAGATAGTCTTAGTATGTGCTAATCTAAAATATTGATCATAAAATTTTAGATTAAATCTAAGAGATTTTATGATCTGATTAAAAATATTTTAATCTAATTTTAATCATCATAAATATGTTAGATTTGATCTAAGATAATTTATGATTGATTATAGTTGAAATTATTTCAATTACATGAACCTATTTAGATTAGATCTAAAATAGTTTCATACTTATTTTACTTGTATATTGATTATGAATCAAATATGCAACTTGGTTGATAGAACCATATTATAAAAATATTTTATAAATATGAAAATTATTTTTGAAAAGTTGAATCTCAATCTACAATCCAAAACTTAATTAAGAATTAAGAAGTTGTTTGATTAGGATCTAGGATTGTGAATTGAAGATCCTAAGACACAAATCGTAACACATTAAGTTAAATGGGTTAGTAGGGATTAGGTCCATTAATTGGATTAGATCTAGGGTTAGATTGAAGAATGGACTTAATTAGAGAATTGACTAAATCTAATTAATTATTATCTTAGATTAGGTCAAGGATTCTCTAGATCAATTATAATAGTTGTAATTGGTCAAGTCCATGTCTTTAACGAGACTCAAGATGGACTTGATTCTTGGCTATACGGTCCAGCATAAACTGTTAGGTTGATCTAATTAAAACTAATTAAATCAGTTGGTGTCTAAGGTAAACTAGATCGGTGGTCTTTAATTGGCAGCTTACTTATCTAGCCATTTCTGATGGTGTCTAAGCCAAGCTTTCATAGACCCTCCCACTGATTAAATTTACCTCGCCTCTTGGTGAAATTATATTTTGATCAGATCACTTGACTATTCGAGCTGACCCATGTCAGTTAGCTAAATCAGTTTGACTGATTTAGATGCTCCTAGACTAGTCTATTAATGATCTTCCTTAAGCTTACTTGATGAAGTCAGTTCGAGGATCATGATGAGCTAATTCATCTGAATTTTTCTTATCTTCAAATTAAATTTTCTAAAATTATTAGATCCTTAAAATCAGATAGTTATTATGAAAACTAGATCATAGCCTCCCATTAAATTGGATGATAATGGGTCCATTAGTTGGATAATCATTGGAGGTCCAAAGGCCTAGTGTTTATCGGCTAATGGAATTATCATTCATTATGTGATTTCTTGATTGCATCTATCTAAATGGTGGTTAGGTTAGCCAACCAAAGTTGGGCCTAATCATTCATTGATTTGATAGGCCAAGTATGGTCATGTTAATGGTTGGACCTAACTGGATCTTTTCAATGGAGGCCAAAGCCTACTGATTAGGGATTGGAGCAAAATTTAATTACTAAAAATTATTTAAAAAAATAATTAGTTATGAATCTACCCTTAGATGTATATGGATTGGTCAATCAAAGTTGGACTCATGTGTAGTCTATGTGGATTCTAGTATCTACTAAGAAATTAGGATAATTTCTCGAATTAGAGGTAGAGGCTACCAATTTGAATAAAACAGTGGGAGAACCTTTTGATTAAATTCTAAATCATTAGGTTTAATAAATCAATTACTAATTAGATTATAATTTTCCTTTGTGAAGATATGGCCACTTTCCTATCGCTCCGATCATTGTTGGATAATGATAAGTTTGCAGGACCCAACTTTGGTGGCTAATATAAAAAGTTGAAATTTATCCTAGAGCATGAATGGATCTTATATATATTAATGAATCCTGCACCTGAGGAGCCAGCTGGCAATGCACGTGGAACAGTCAAAGATACTTACTAGAAGTGGCTCAGTGATCGGACCATGGTGCGTTGCATTATACTGGCTGCTATGAGCGATGAGTTCGATCGCAGATTTAAGATGGCTTAGCCAAAGGACATGATTCAAGTGTTGGTGGATTCCTTTGGCACACCCAATGATGTTAAGAGACACAAGACTAGTTGTTCCATCTTCAATGCTAGGATGCAGGATGGTGCCTCTGTCATTGATCGTGTATTGTACATGATCGAGCTGATAGAGCATTTGAGCAAGCTTGGCTTTCTCTTGCATAAATAGCTTGGGAAAGATGCAATATTGAACTCATTGCCCAAATCTTTTTTACCATTCCTTACTCATTTTAGAATGACAAAGTTTGAAGTAGACTATCATGGATTACTGGGATTGCTTTAGAACTTTGAGAAGGATCACTAACTCCACAAGGAGTTGGTGAATATAGTGGGAGGTTCATCTTCTGGTTCTCGACCCTTTAGGAAAGAAAAGAAGAACAAGAAGAAGAAAGCTAAGAAGGTGCAAGTTCAAGCTGGAATATCTATGTAGGGCCAGACCGGTAAGATCAAGCCCAATAAGAGTCTAGCTGAATGCTTCTTTTGCAAGAAGTAGGAGCACTGAATGAGAAACTATCCTTAGTACATTGTTTCTCTGGATACGAACAGGTAGAGAAAGAAGCAACCGGTTGCTAGGCATGATATTTATATGATAATTTCTTACAATTTCTCTATTTATGATATTACTGATTAGGTATTGGATACCAATAGCCCTTACCATATTTGCAATTCATTACAGGAGTTATAGGTCTGTAGAAGATTCAAGCAAGATGAAAGGTTTCTGAATGTTGGAGATGGAAGACCAGTTCTAGTTCTAGCTTTAGAAATTCTGAAACTTGTATTTGAGTCCCATACCATTGTTCTTAGTGATTATCATTTTTGTCCCAGTTTTTTTTTAAATATTATTTTTGTAGGCCTTCTGATCAAAAATGATTATGAAATATAAAAAAAAAAAAAATTTATAATATCATTATAAATGGTGTTACTATTTTCTATGGATATTTGAACAATGGTGTGTATATGCTATCACAACATGCTAACGTAGCCTATTCAACTAGCATGCATCCTAGATTAGAAGTGTGTTAGATATCCTTTTATGGCACTGTAGGCTAGGTCATATAAATAAGAATAGGATAAACAGGTTGACTCAAGAGAAAATTCTCGAAGTTAGTGATAGTGAATTACTTCTAACCTATGAGTTCTATCTTCTTGGTAAAATAACCAAGTCACCTTTTACTGAAAAAGATGAAAGAGCCACTGAGCTCTTAGGTCTTGTACATACTAATGTATGTGAACCAATGAGTACAAGTGCCATAGATAGATATTTCTACTTCATTACTTTCATAGATAATCTATCTAGATATGGATATATCTATCTAATGAAACATAAGTTGGATTTATTTAAAATGTTCAAATGATTCCGAAGTGAAGTAGAAAAATAAACTAGGAAGAGTATCAAAACTCTTTGGCCTGATCGAGGAGGAGAATATCTTTTCGATGAGTTTCTCACATATCTTGGAGAGAATGAGATTCTCTTCCAATGAACTACTTCAGAAATACCATAGGATAATGGTGTGTTTGAAAGAAGAAATTGGATTTTGTTAGATATGGTTCGATCCATAATGGATTTTGCCAGCTTGCCAATATACTTCTAGGGATATGCACTCGAATCGGCTTGTTATCTATTAAATAGGATTCCAAGTAAGTCTATAGTTAAAACTCCATATGAGATATGGACAGGATGTAAGCCAGCACTTTCATACCTTAGGATTTGGGATGCCCAGCTTATGTCAAATAGTTATTTACAGATAAACTTGGACTTAGGTCTAACAAGTGCATGTTTATAGGATACCCAAAAGAGACTAAAGGATATTATTTCTACCATGATGATGAACAAAAGGTGTTCGTTAACCATAAGGCAATTTTTTTGGAAAAGGAGTTCCTTGGTGAAGAAGCTACTACCTCTAAGATTAAATTTGATGAAGTTCAGCAGATTGAAAAATCGATACCCATAGTTGAACCTGAGTCAAATTTGATTAGATCAGATCTGGAGCCTATTGTACCATCACCATTAAGGCGATCCAATAGAGTACTGCATCATCCAAATAGATACTATGATTTTTTGATTTAGGATGGTGATCCCATCAAACTCGATGAGAACTATGAGGATCCAATCACATATATAGATGCTATGCAGAGATCCAATTTTGAGAAATGGCTTAAGGTCATGAAATCCGAAATGGAGTCCATGAAGGTCAATGATGTATGGATATTGGTTGACCCATCCAAAGGGGTTAAACCCATTGGGTGTAAATGGATCTTCAAAAAGAAAAGGGGCGCAGATGGATAGGTTGAGATCTATAAAGCCCGTCTTCTTGCCAAGGGGTATCATCAATGTTATGCTATTGACTATGATGAGATGTTCCTTCCTGTGGCAATGCTCAAATCCATTCGAATAATGCTTGCAATAGTTGTCCATTTGGGCTATGAGATCTGGTAGATGGATGTGAAGATAACTTTCCTAAATGGAGAGCTGATCGAAGAGATGTATAAGATACAACCTGAGAGATTCACATCCATAGATGAGTCCAAAGTATGCAAGCTTCAGAGATACATTTATGGATTGAAGCAAGCATCTCAGAGTTAGAACATGCATTTTGATAAGATGATCAAAACGTATGGGTTCATTAAGAATGGAGAAGAGTCCTGCATGTATAAATAGGCAAATGGTCCAGCAGTGATATTTCTTATTTTGTACGTGGATGACATTCTCTTAATCGAAAATGACATTCCCGTACTATAGAAAATAAAAGTCTGGTTGTCAGCACAGTTCTCCATGAAGGACTTGGGTGAAGCATCCTACATCTTAGGGATGAAAATCTATAGGGATAGATCTAAAAGGATGCTTGGGTTATCCCAGTCCACATACATAAATACTATGCTGAAGAGGTTCTGCATGGAGAATTTCAAAAAGAACTATCTCTTGATAGGCCATGAAATTTTTCTCTCTAAGAAGGATTGTCCGACAACTTCTAAAGAGAGAGAGCGTATGAGTAGAGTCCCTAATGCTTCGACTGTGGGATCTATATGTATGCCTAAAGGGAAAAACCTATATTTTGGATCAGATTCATTTAGATCTGATTGGATCAAGAGGGATATTTCAAAAAAATATTTCTAAGATCCTAATCAGATATGAGACTCTTCAAATCTAATCTTATTAATATAGTAATAAAAATTAAAATTAAAATTAAATCTAATTTAATTATATCTCTATTTTGAAAAATTCAATTATCCTATAATGATCCTGATGCTTGTTTGAGGTTCTGGATGTAGCCACGCAAGTGCCTGGCCTTTACTGATATCCACTTGGATAGGATCTAAAGATCTTCTCCTTCTCAATCAATCCTCCAAAAATTAGATCTAGATCTGATCTTGAAGGTATTCAAAATGGCTTTTCAAGAACAGCCATTGTCTCTTGCAGCAGTACTGCCTTCTTCCTTTCTTGGCACCTTTCACTTGCTTGGATCGCACCTTCTTCATGCCCAAAGTTCCTTGGGCATGGAGAAGAGAGAGAGGACCAGAGGGTGGCATGGAGGAGGGAGAGGGGCTATGTGGCTTGGGCTAAAGTCAGAAGAACAAAATTTTAGGCACAGACAGGATTTATAAAGATCCTATTATGCCATGCAGTACCACATCATCCCAGCCAATCACAGTCCTTTGTGTAATCAGATCTAAATCTAGCTGGTGGGATGATATCATCTGATCCAATTAGATTAGAGTCCCTCAAAATTCTCTTTAGGTGGCGCCAAGACTAGGTCAAACAAGTCTTCTTGGCGCCACCTAATTTGATTCCCTGAAGCAACTGGAGTCCCATCTATATGGGACTCCATCTTCTGTCCTCATAAGCGCAAGCCTCCCTAGGCATGCACCCCTTGTCTGTCTACTTTTTAGTAGGACGACAAGTCCCCAGGTTCTCTCCTATGGGAGCATGACACATGGGCAGATGTCTAAGTGTCCAGGGTCAATGTTTGATCAATGTCCGAAGACAAGTTTTAGCAGGTGATGAAAAATGGGAGGTGTTATCTCAAATTTATCTCATAAATTAAGACAATCATTTTCTGATCTGGACAAGCTCCAGTCAGACCAAGTAAAGGTTCTTGAGTGAGTCCAAATATATTTGGCTCAGTCGAGACAAGCTTTAATGATTGTTAAAGGAGAACATTAGGCTCAATCGTGTGCTAGCATGATTTTCTTGAACCTAATTGAATCTTATTCAAATCAATTGAACTGGGTTGATCCAATTGATGATATTCAAATCCAAACCTTTGTTTGTGTGATCCAATTAGGTTTAGTTCTATGTGGTAATGGGATATGTCATGATCTCTATCATTGACATCATCGAAACACCTTCCAGTGGATCAAAACTTTTTTGATTCAGACAACTAGTATGATTGATCATTCAAATCATTCTAATTGCTCCCAAAATCTACCAATGACATCTAGCAGAATATGGTGGTAACCCATCAGAGCTAAAAGCGAACCTCTCAGTGCAGTTACCTATGTGATTAAGTTTCTCTATCTTGAGCTCCGACCAGATTAGGGTTAAGGTGATCTCGTCAAACCCTAATATCGATCATATGAATTAATCATTCGATTCATGTCCAATGTGAAAATCCTAATAGAAACTTTTTTTATTATTTCACTCTGCCATGGCCATGGGCTTATGGACTTGATTCTCATGATCATCATAGGGCTACTCCTCATCTATCGAGGTAGATAGATCTCTTATTGGTGCAATCCAATTCCTACAATGAACATACTATAGCTAACATACACCTTAGGGTTTCGAATGGCTAGGAGATTGAGTTGTGGTGTAGTCAAACTATATCACCATTAAGGTGAACTGCTGATGAACCTTAGGTCAAAGAACCAGATGCACTACTACAGCTTCGAGCCAGTTATCGATGAGAAGGTAGACTTCCTCATGATTGCTCGAGGTGGTCACACTCAGTGCCCTCATTCTCTAACGAGTATTTGTACTCTCACTTTGGTGTCTCTACACTGTAGACTCAAGACTCATCTATCCAAAAGAAGCGATCATACACCAACTTTCCAAATCAATCACCATCTACATGATGATTCTACGGTCGGGAGTATTTTATGAGTTAATAATGAAAATTCATGTCTTAAATTTTCAACTCTTGAAAATAAAAACTTTCATTATCATTAACTCAAGAGATGTATCATAGACACTTTCATATACACACTGTGATAGAAAATAACCTATTTTATTATATATAGTTAAAATTATAATTTTGTCCTTAGAGGTGTATTACAAGTGTTAGCTAATCTGGCTTCTAGGGCACACATATCTAACAAACTTCCGCTTGACCTAAAGCCAATTGGCTATAAATCTAAATCCCATCTTTTCAAGGTGGGCTTCAATCTTTTGCTAGCCTAATAGCTTTGTAAGTGGGTATGCCACATTATCTACGGAGTCGACTCTCTTCACCCTGACGTAATCTTTCTCAAGATAATCACGGATGAGGTGATATCGCCGCTCGAAGTGCTTGAATTTTTTATAAGACCTTAGCTTTTTTGCAAGGGCTATGGCACCATTATTATTGTAGTACAGAGGAATGGCATCCGATGGCATTATCCTGATCTCTATGGTGAACTTCTTGTATCAGAATGCCTCCTTCGGTGCTTCTGACATAGCGATGTACTCTACTTCTATGGTTGAATCTGCTATCACTATCTGCTTGAAACTCTTCCAACTAACTGTACCACCATTACACACAAACAAACTCTCAGATGTCGACTTTCGATCATCTATACATAAAATCCATGTTTGTATATCCCTGGACTTGGAGTTCTCCATTACCAAAGACCAACATCATATCCTTAGTTCTTCTTAGGTACTTAAGGATACATTTCATAGAAGTCCAGTGTTCTTCATCTGGATTTGACTGATATCTACTCGTGACACTCACAGCATGGGCTATATCAGGTTGTGTACATAACATGGAATACATGAGGCTCCCTATTGCTAAAGCATAAGGGATCTTACTCATGCATTCAATCTCCTCAGGTGTGTTGAGACATATTTTCTTAGATAGATGAATGCCATGTCTGAAGGATACCAATCCCCTCTTGGAGTTTTTCATGCTAAACCACTTTAGCACTTCCTCTATGTACATCTTCTATGAAAGACCTAGCATCCTATTTGGTCTATCTCTGTAGACCTTAATTCCTAGAATAAAGGATGCTTCTTCTAGGTCTTTCATGGAGAATTCATTAGATAACCATATTTTAATTATAGTCAACATGAAAATATGATTTTCAATAAGGAGGATATCATCAACGTATAGTACGAGGAAGACAATAGCACTCCCACTGACCTTTTTGAAAATATATGGTTTCTCCTCGTTCTTGATGAAACTAAATAATTTGATCTCATCATTAAAATGAGTATTCCAACTTCGAGATACTTGCTTAAGTCCATATATGGACCTTTATATCTTGCATACTTTGTGATCAACATCATTGGATGTGAAACCTAGTGGCTGTTCCATATAGAAGTTTCCACAAGGTATCCATTTAAGAACGTCATTTACACATCCATTTGCTGTTTTTCATAATCAAAATAGACTGCAATAGCAAGCAATGTGCGGATGGATTTTAGCATGGCTACTAGCGAAAAGATATCCTGATAGTCAATTCCTTTGCACTGACTATATCTTTTTGCCACTAATCTAGCTTTGAACGTCTCTACATTTCCATCTGCACCAATCTTTCTCTTGTAGATCCATTTACATCCAATAGGTACTATATCTTTAGGTGGATCTACCAAGGTCCAAACTGGGTTTGAGTGCATCGAGTCAATTTCTGACTTCATTGCCTCTAACCATTTCTCAGAATCGATATCCAATATTGCCTTATTATAGATTTTGGGATCATCACCATGAATCCCATTACCTATGAGGAACATTTTCTCTACTTTCTCTGAAATAGTACCTAAGTACCTCTCAAGGGGACGGAGAACTCTTTTCGATCTACGAGGTGGAGGAGGTAGTGATTGTATTGGCTCAACCTGATTTGGTTCCAAAGGATCCTTAGCACATTGCTCCTGTGAGATTTTCTCCTCGAGCTTGATCTGCTTTCTAATGCTGCCATCTTGAATGAATTATTTTTCAAGAAAGATGGCATGTAGACTCACAATCGCATTGTGGTCTTCTAAAATATAGAAATAATATCCTAATGACTCTTTAGGATATCCTATGAATCAAGCTCTAAGAGACTTATAGTCTAACTTATCCGCTTGTTGTCTTTTGATATGAGCTGGACAATCCCAAATTCTGAGATGACTCAGACTTGGTTTCTTACCATGCCATATCTCATAAGGTGTGGTAGGAATGATTTTAGAGGGAACCCTATTCAGTTAAATTATAGCAGTTAACAGACTATGTTCCCATAGAAAATCAGAGAGGTCTGTGAAGCTCATCATAGATCGGACTATATCTAATAGGGTTCGATTCCTCCATTTTGAATCCTCATTGAGTTGAGGTGTTCCAGGTGGAGTCCATTGAGAGACTATGCTATTTTACTTGAGATGGTCCAGGAATTCTCGACTAAGGTATTCACCTCCTCGATCTGATCGAAGAACCTTAATGGATTTTTCAGTTTGCTTTTCAACTTCATGTCAGAATTTCTTAAACTTTTTAAAGGCTTTAGACTTGTGTCTCATAAGATACACATACCCATACCGAGATAAATTATCGGTAAAGGTTATGAAGTAGTCAAAATTACCTCTAGCCGGCATATCAAATAGGCCGCATACATCAGTATGTACTAGGGCAAGTAGTTCTGTAGCCCTTTTCTCATGTCTTACAAAAGAGAGCTTAGTCATTTTGCCATGAAGACATGATTCACAAATTGGATATGACTCAGAAGTCAATGAACTCAATAGTTTGATTTTTTCCAATTTGTTAATCCTATCTTCTGCTATATGACCTAGCCTTAGGTGCCATAGATACCTATCGTTTGGATTATTCCTGGGTCATTTTGATCTTATGGCATTCACATTTTACTCGATATTAAAGATAGATACATCAATATGTAACTGGTAGAGATCGTTAATAAGAAAATCACTTGCAATTTTATTTCTTTCATAAAGAATATTATAATGGTCCTTAAGAAAACTAATTACATACCCTTCTTGTGCTAAACATGAAATAAAAATCAAATTCCTATTTGGAGCAGGCATATAATAACAATCCCTAAGTACTAAATCTAAGCCAGATGGTAGTCAAAGAGGGTAGGTTCCCATGGCCACAGCAGCAATTCTTGCTCAATTTTTGATGCGTAGGATCATCTCACCATCCCTCAACCTCTTACTATCCTCAAGACCCTATATGGAAGTGCACAAATAAGCACTAGAATCAGAGTCAAGCACCCAACTGGATGTAGAAGAATCGTAACATTAGATTCAATAATGAGCATACCTCTAGAAGGACCTGTCTCCTTATTCTTCAAGGTGGTCAGGTATGTAGGGCAGTTTCGCTTTCAATGACCGTCAGTATTATAATGAAAATACTTTTCTTTGTCAGCGACTTTCTTCTTCAGCTCTGCCTTCATTTTCTTTCCACCTTCCACCTTCTGCTTTTTTTACAGACTTCTTTTTCTTTTCAAAAAACTTTCTCTTGGAAGAAGTTCATTCCATAGTAAGTACTAAGCCTTTAGAATCTTTCATAGAAAGCTCAGCAATAACCAGCATATTCATAAACTTAGCTAGAGTATTTTAAAGTTTATGCATATGGTAGTTCATGATGAACTGCCCATACGCATCAGTCCAGTATTGTTGAATTATATTATTATGTAGATCCTGATCTAACTTTACTTCGAGCTTCTCAAGCTCTTCCAAGTCCTTGGTCATCATCAGACAATGATCTTGGATTGACTGTCCATCATGCATTTTAGCTTTAAATAGTCATCTAGTAACCTAATATTTGGCTGCATGACTCTGTTCCCCAAACAACTCTTGTAGCTGAGCCAACATTTGGCTGGCAGTCTTGACATCTTCATGTTGGCATTGAAGCTCATCAGACATCGCCCAACATGTAGTATCTAGTCTTATTATCTTCATCCGTTCATTTGTCAAGAGATGCTCTTTATTCAACGGATGGACGAGCTATTAAGGTGGGGAGATCCAGGGCCAATACATGAGTCAACTTCTTAAAATCCAAAATAATTTTAAAGTTTTGAAGCCAATCCTTATAATTGGATCCGATCAATCTATGGATGTCTAGGATATGGGCTAGTGGGTTGGACGCAGACATTTTTCTTTTTCCTGTAGAGAGTCAAAGTTTTTAGTTAGATTTTGTAATTAAGACTTGACCAAATTTATTTAGGAGTTTGATTTTTAAATAAATTAGCTCCCATTATTTTCTCGGATTCCTACACTTCCTTTGTAGAGATGCGAAAATCTTCATGATTACTGATTTCTAGTAGGTGGTGCAGTCCCACCAACTGACTCATCACCTCACCTAACAGTTATTGATGATGGGTTAGCCAATGAGTGAACAACTCTTGTCCGATGATTCTCTAATCATGGCACACCCAGACTTGGTCTCTAATTCATGAATCTCACCATGCCCAGAATATTGATCCACTCTTTAGTTAAGTCAGATCCACTATTTGCATAGATTGGATTCCTAATTGGATCTCTCATCGTATCCAAAATATTGAGCCCAATCGATCCTCCAGTCTGTAGCATCCAATACCTAATTGACATGGTTGCATCTTTCGGTGCAACTGAACCACTATGATCAGTCAAGAACAATCAACCTCAGAAAGGGCTCACACATCTACAATGGTGGAAGACCTTAGACTTAATCTTTTCTTAGGAATATTTGATTTAGGTCTCTGTAAACTTGACTTGACATAGCCATAACCATTATGACTAACCTAGTGGCATCGATTAGCTCGGATTGTTAGCCACCTTAGATTAGGATTGGGTCGACAAACATGGCCAGATAAGTGAGACCGGTGGAAGGGATATATCATTAACTTGATAAGAATGCATTTGAGTCAAATAGCTCTCAATTAAAAATTAGTCAATCATATCTACCGAACTTACCCTTAGACACCAAATTGCTGAGCCAAAACCAATCAGATTAGCCTACAATCTAGACTCTAACCACCGAGCCTAACTAGGTCTTAACTTGATCGATCACTCATGTGAATCGATCTTGACCTAGACTTAATCCTATTAGGCTGGTCAATCTAGGTACTCTTGATCCCACCTAACCAACTCTTGATTCAATTTGATCAACTGCTAGACCTAATTGAGCTACCTAAGCTTGAATCCAATTTTGTGAATATGTCTTAGATCTAAAAATTCTTAATTTTAGACCTAATATATTTCATAATCTTAATTCTTAATTAAGTTTAGGATTCATAAATAAAATATGTATATAAAATCTTAGGATTTTAGGATCTAGGATTTTGTAGAAAATAAGTTTTAATTTCTGATTAAGGTTGAATGCGTAGCACCCTTACACACCATAAGAACATCTCATCGAATGGAAGGAGATGGTCTTTAAATCCTACTTCATTCTTATGACCAGAAGGCCAAGAGAAATGCCTTAATTAAAAATATGATAAATCTATAAAACTAGTTAGATCTACATCATATATCACATATACAAAAATTAATCTAACTAAAAATATGTTTTGAATACATCTCATATATCATATCATGCATATTTTTAGATCTAAATTATCTTGTAAATATTTAAAAAATAAGATTTAAATTTGATCATATCAAATTAAAATTTATTCTAGAAAAATTTGTAGAACTATTCGATAACTAGTCTAAACATACATCAATCATATCTCATATGAATAAATTAAATAAAATTATTTTCTATTTTATATATTTAATTATAATATTTATAGTATCAAAAATTAGTAAATAAATAGATCTAAAAAATATAATTAATTAAATTAAAATTATGATCATGCTAGACTACATATAGAATAATTCTATTCCTAGTCTAGTCATGCATCTCATACATCTTAGATCTAGATTATTCAATTTTTAATTTTTTGATTTCAGATCTAATCACATCTAATGTGATATTTAAAATTATCTAATTATTAGATCAAAAATAAATTAAAATCAGATCTAATAAATTATGAAACCTAGCTCTAATACCAGTTGAAGGAAAAATCCTATTTTTTGGATCAGGTTCGTTTAGAACTAATTGGATTAGGAGAAATATTTCAAAATTTTTTTTCTAAGATCCTAATTAGATCTAAGATTCCTCAGATCTAATCATATTAATTTAATAATAAAAATAAAAACAAAAATTAAATCTAATTTAATTATATCTTTGTTTTGGTTAATCCAATTATCCTATGATGATCTGGATGCTTGCCTGAGGTTCTGGATGTAGCCACGCAAGTGCCTGGCCTCTACTAGTATCCACTTAGACAAGATTTGAAGATCTTCTCCTTCTCAATCAATCTCCCAAAAATCAAATCTAGATTTGATCTTGAAGATCTTCACTATGGCTATTGAAGAACAGTCGTTGTCTCTTGCAGTAGTGCTGTCTTCTTTCTTTCTTGGAGCCTTTTGCTTGGATCGCACCTTCTTCATGACCAAAGTCCCTTGGGCATGGAGAGGAGATAGAAGAATAGAGGGTGGCATGGAGAAGGAGGGAGAGGGGCTATGTGTCATGGGCTAAAGTCAAAAGAACTAAATTCTAGGCGTAGATAGGGTTTATATAGACCCGCTGCACCATGCAGTGCCAAATCATCCCGACCAATCATAGCCCTTTGTGCAATCAGATCTAAATTTGATTGGTAGGATGACATCATCTAATCCAATTAGATTGGAGTCCCTCAAAACTCTCCTTAGGTGGCACCAAAATTGGGTCAAATAAGTCTTCATGGCACCACTTAATTTGATTCCCTGAAGCAACTAGAGTCCCATCTGTATGGGACTCCATCTTCTATCCTCATGGGCACATGCCTCTCTAGGCATGCACCCCTTTCCTATCTATATTTTAGCTGGGGGACAAGTCCCCAAGTTCTCTCCTATGGGTGCATGATACATGGGCAGATGTCTAAGTATCCAGGGTCATTGTTTGACCAATGTACGAAGATAAGATTTAGCAGGTGATGAAAAATGGCAGGTATTGTCCCAAATTTATCCCATAAATTAAGACAATCCTTTTCTGACCTGGAGAAGCTCCAGTCAGACTAAGTAAAGCTTCCTGAGTGAGCCCAAACACATTTGGCTTAGTCGAGATAAGCTTTAATGATTGTTAAAGGAAAACATTAGGCTTAATCATGTGCTAGCATGATTTTTTTGAACCTAATTGAATCTTATTCAAATCAATTGAATTGGGTTAATCCAATTGATGATATCTAGATCCAAACTCTTATTTGTGTGACCTAGTTAGGTTTAGTTCCATTTGTTAATGGGATATGTCGTGATCTCTATCATCGACATCATCGAAATACCTTCCAACGGATCAAAACTTTTTTGATTCAGACAACTAGTATGATCGATCATCCAAATCATTCTAATTACTCTCAAAATCCATTAGTGACACCTAGCAACATATGGTGGCAATCCATTAGAATTGAAAGCGAACCTCTCGATGTAGTTACCTATGTGATTAAGTTCCTCTATCTTGAGCCCTGATTGGATTAGGGTTAAAGTGATCTCATCAAACCCTAATATCCATCATATGAATTAATCGTTCGATTCAAGTTTAATGTGAAAATTCTAATAGAAACACTTTCTGTCATTTCACTCTACCATGGCCATGGGCTTATGGACTTGATTCTCATGATCATCATAGGGCTACTCCTCATCTATCGAGGTAGATAGATCCCTTATTGGTGCAATCCAATTCCTACAATGAACATACTATAGCCAACATACACCTCAGGATTTCAAATGGCTAGGAGATCGAGTTATGGTGTAGTCAAACTATAATACCATTAAGGTGAACTACTGATGCACCTTAGGTCAAAGAACTAGACACACTACTGCAGCTTCAAGTCAGTCATCGATGAGAAGGTAGACTTCCTCGTGACTACTCGAGATGGTCACACTCAGTGCCCTCATTCTCTAACGAGTACCTGTACTCTTACTTTGGTGTCTCTACACCATAGACTCAAGACTCATCTATCCAAAAGAAGCGATCGTACACCAACCTTCCAGATCAATCACCATCCTCATGATGATCCTATGGTCGGAAGCATTTTCTAAGTTAATAATGAAAATTCATGTCTTAAATTTTCAACTCTTTAAAATATGAACTATCATTATCATTAACTCAAGGGATGTATCACAGACACTTTCATATATACACTATGATAGAAAATAATCCATTTTCTTATATATAGTTAAAATTATAATTTTGCTCTTAGAAGTGCATTACAGGTATCAGCCAATCTGACTTCTAGGACACACATATCTAATAATGCCATGACATGTACGAGACCAGACAAGGCATACTCACTAGGAGTAGTGAGTAGATACCAGTCTGGTCCTAGAGAAAACCATTAAAAAGTGGTTAAAACCATCCTTAAGTATTTGAGAAATACTAAGGATCAATGGTTGGTTTATAGAAAGTCGGATCTAAAACTTGTAGGATTTACAGACTCCAGCTTTCAATCTGACCATGAAGATAGTAGAAGCATGTTAGGATATATCTTTATACTAAATAGTGGAGCTATCTACTAGAAGAGTTTCAAGCAACATACTATGGAAGACTCTGTTTGCGAAGTAGAGTACATCGCAATATCAGATGTTGCGAAGAAAGCTATGTGACTGAGAAAGTTTATCATCGAGCTTAAAGTAGCATCCTTCCTAGATGGTCGGATCCTACTCTAATGTGATAGCACTAATCCCATAATTCAGGCAAAGGAACAAAAGGCACCCCAGTGGATGAAGCACATCTTGCACCGCTTTCACCTAATCTAGGAGATTGTGGATCGAGGTGACATCGACCTTCAGAAGATCGATGAAAAGGAGAACCTATCCGACCCCTTCACTAAAGCCCTAGTGATAAAGAAGTTCAATAACCACAAGACAGAGATGAGTATTAGATACTATGCTGAGTGGCTTTATGATAAGTGGGAGTTGTTGGAAAATATGTCTCAAAATCAATCATCAGTCTATTGATAATTGAGCTACATTATATCTATAATTAATTTATTAATAAATAAAATATATTTTTGATATTTTTTTATCATAAAGTATTCATCTTCTAATGAACTTCATTATTATGATAAAATTCTTAGGATTATTTAGCTTCGATAAAGAGAGAATTTATCGATTAGTCCTTAAATTTATTCATGACTAAATGATAGACTGTTAATTAGGATGATAGTGTTTATCGAGCATAGGTCGCTGTATGCTATATAGGTTGGTTGTCTTCTTAACCAAGAAGTATGGAGATACTGGTATGTTATACAGATAAGATATATGGGTACATCGTCATTGAACATGATCAACATTAGAGCATTCTGCTGTCGAGAATGTCTCTGATGGGACATAGGTATAAGTATCCCTTAGACCTATGATCACCACAGTGACTTACAAGCAACTCACTGTATTTTAGTAATAGACTAACTAAATTTTTAATTCAGTAATGAAAAGCTTTTGGGCACACTCAAGTACATGCAAAGTTAGAGTGTGATTAAGATGGAATTGACCACTCCAAGAGTTGGAGAAAAATGCATCACTGTATTTCAATATAGCAAAACCTTGGCCAGGATAATCCATCAGATGGATTTGATATTTTGAAATACAATGTGAACAACCTTATCAGAGTTTATAGTTGAGCTCTGAGGTGTCCTACAAGCATTTTGGTCAAGGGGATGAATTATATGGAAACTATATCCGCATGGGTTCTAAGGATATTATTCTACACATTCGACCTATCTGACCGTCGGGTATCATTGCTAGATGGTTACTTTAATTGGTATAAAAATTTATTCCTATGCTATCAACTTAGGTTAAGACCTATGAGGTCACACACATTAGAGCTCATAATCTAATCGGATGGTTGATCAATGATTAAGAATCGTTCAAGGGTTAAACGATCAATACGATTGATGTTTAATCTAGTGCAAGTGATGCAAGAGGATCAATTAGTAATTAGATTACTAATTAGCTTTATTTGATTAAGCTAGGGAATTGAGATTAGGTCTAATTAAATATAATTTAATTAGATTTGATTTGGGCTTGAATAGATTAAGTCCAATTGGTTTATTGGATATGCCAAGTGCAAGAAAGAACTAATCCTAGTTTAACTAGGACTTGGATCAACCCAAATTTCTAATTTGATAAGAAAATTAAATTAAAATTAAATCTAATTTAATCTAATTTAATTAAGTTTTTAATTAGTTTAGAATTTAATTTAATTAGGTTGAATTAATTTTGATTTGATTTGAGAATCCTTGTTGGACCAAGTCAAAATAAGAATCCTAGAAAAACTAGGAACTTCCCTCCTTGCACCATCTTAGACACAATGCCGACCCTTCATACCCCATTTGATTATCAATAAATTCTCCATGCCCAAGAGAAGCCCACCATGTCCTAAAGTCCTCCTCTTTCTTTCTTACATGGTAAATTAAGTGTGGACCAAGTCAAAGTAGGAATTGGTTTTGATTTCAAATTCTATGGGATAGTATTTTAGGAAACCAAAACTCTTCCTATAGTGCACCGATTCCACCTAGATATTTTCTAGGATTTTCATGGATTTTAGAGGGGTTTTTGTATGACAAAACTTGATGGTTCATGGTAGAAAAAAAGGAGGGGGCATCCAAGAGTTGGGCACCCCTTGTCTTGCCCAATTTGGACATTCCTTGTCTAGGTATTTGACCTAGACAAGGACTCCACTATATCTCTCTATATAGGATGAATTTTATGGTGATTTTTGGATATATTTCAGATCATTGAGAGGCCTTTGGGGTGTGTTAAAATTATTGAGAAAGAGTATTGGGGCATGGGGATTTCATAGACACCAATCTAGGTGTCTAGGTGGGAGAACAACGAAGAAGAAGAAGGGTTCTTCTTCTAGGACTTTCTTTTGACCTCTTCCTCCTTTAGAGATTTTTGAGAGGTGTCTCAGGTTCAAAATCTATTTTTCTTTCCTTTAAAAATTAGAGAATCTAAGATTTGAGCAAGCTGGTTCTAGATCGACCATCAAAGAAGGATCAACATAGTACTAGCATACTATGCTTGTTTCCTGCATCGGACTTCTAATCATGGTTCGTGAGCTCATGTGGATGACTCCTAGAGGCCGGATGTATGTGCAGCTTGCAACATCATCCTTAAGCCTAGATCAGCAAGTTAGAACATCTAACTTGCATAGGTAATAGATCTGATCTATTATTTTCATACCTGCACTAGATGTAGTGTGTATACATGTTGACGTGATCAACATGTTTTAGTTTCTTATTTAGATTTTAATTTTTGATTTAATAACATGTCATGATCATGTAATAGATCCTAGATCTAGGGTATTTTTTAGAATTTAAAATTAATTTTGATTAATTTTAGTCTTCTGCTGTCTGATCTTGAAAAAGATTCAAGATCTAGTCCTGCAACCGTATATCTGGTTCCTTCATATGCGTTGGTTGTCCTCATAACCAAGTGGTGTGAAGACACTGGTATGGCATCTAGGTGAGATATAGGAAAATATCTATACTAAATGTGACCAATATATCACTCTACTGTCAAGAGTACCTAGCTTAGGCTAATAGGTATAAGTGTCCCTCCGACCTGAGATCACCATAGTGACTTACAAGCAACCAGTGTACTTTGATACTAAACTACCTATATTTTTAATATAGTTTTGAAAGGTTTTTAGGTATAGTCAAGTACTTATGAAGTTAGTGTGTGAGTCAAGATGGGATTGACCACTTCTAATTAGCCTCAGAAAGAGAATAACTCAATTTGTTTTAATTTAGCAAAACCTAGGCCTGAGTAATCCTCTTGAGGAGTCATAGGATTTGCAAAATTTTGAGATATAATAGAGATGACTTGTATGAGTGTTGGCAGCATACTCAAAGTCGTCTTGAGCATTATTGATCATAGGGATGAATTATATGATAACTATAGGCTAGAGTTCTAAGAATATTGCTTTTCAAACATTCGACCTATTCGAACATCGGAAATCATTGCTAGATGGTTACTTCGACTAGTATAGAATTGATTTCTATGCTATCAGCTTAGGTTCAAATCTATAGAGTCACACATATTAGAGGTTCTAATCTAATTAGATGGTTAATCGATGATTAAGAGTCATTCTATGGTCAAACTATCAATGTGATTGATGTTTGACCAAATGCAAGTATTGCAGGAGGATCGATTAGCAATTGGATTGCTAATTGGCTCAATCTGATTGAGCAATCGAGCTGAGATTAACTCTAATTAAATTAAATTCAATTAAAATTAGTTTGTACTTAATTAGATTTTGTTTATTTAGTTTATTGGATAAGCCAATTGCAGGAAAAAATAATTTCTAGTTGGACTAGGATTTAAGTGCACCTCATTCATAATTAAGTTAGGATTTAAATTAGATTTAAATCTGACTTAATTGGGTTTCTAGTTGGACTAGGATCATCCATAATTAGGATTACACTAATCATATTTTAATTAGGTTAAAAATTATTTTGACCTAGTCAATACATAAGAATCCTAGTTATACTAGGATTTCTTATTTTGTTACTTGCGCAAATAATCTCCAACGCTCACTTAATTTTATTTCCAGATTTTTTCTTTGATTTTTATGCCTAATATTAATTTTCAATACCCCATATCCTGGTTAATTTGGATACAAGTTTGAATTGGTCAAAATTGGAAAGTGGTTGTGCATATGATTCTATTTGATAGAGTCCTAGTTATCCAAAACACCTCCTCTCTCCATGGAAATTTCTCCATGCCTTCCTTTGTTATATGCACCACTAATTTCCTTATTTTTGTGCATGGCCTTGCTGTTTCTCATGCAAAAAATCTGGGTAGGGGCGTCCAAGAGTTGGACGCCCCAAGGACTCTATCATATAAAGCCCAAATCCACTAAAACTCTTTCCTATTTTGACCTAGTCTTCTATTCTAAGATGGGGTGCCACTTTTGTAGGGATTTAAGGCATAAAAAATTTTAAAAAAATTCATGAAAATTAGTGAGAGAGGAGAGAAGGGTGTGGGAGGTTCAACGCTCAATGTTGCTGGGCGTGGAGGGTATATTATGACATCAATTGTTGATGTCTTGAAGAAAGAAAGGTAAGAGAAAAAACTATTTTCTCTTAGAGATTTTTCTAACCCTCTTTTGTTTTTTTTCTGTGTAATATTTTATGTGATAAAAAAACTGAGAGAAAGAGAGTTAGGGCGTGGAGAATGGATGCTCTAAGGTGTTGGGGCATCATGGTCTCTTTTGGACATTATTTGATCATGTCCTAATGAGAGGAAAGTGAAGAGAAGATAGTCTTCTCTTAGGATTCTTTTGAGAATCCTTTCTTCTCACTTTTAATATGATTTTTCTATGAGAAAAATCAGAAAGAAAGAGATCTAGAAGTATGAAAATTTTCTAGAGAAGAAGGTCTCCTCTTGTCTAGGTATGGAGATCCGTTTAGGACATCAACGGTTGATGTCCTGAAAGGAGAAGATGTGTCTTCTCTTAGGATCTTTCTTAACTATTTATTTTATTATTTTTAAGAGATTCAATAGTTGGATTTCTCTCTTAATCCTTCTTATATTCTTCATCTCTTGGAGTGTCCAAAAGGTGCAAAGAATAAATTTTAAATTAACCATCAGGAGGGATCCACGAGAAGCTAGCACTTCAAGCAGATCTTCATTTGACGAACCTTCAATTTTATTGCAGTCTCGTATGGATCACCTATAGAGGTCAGATGCATGTGTGGCTCCAATGGCAATAGTGTGAATCAACCATCGAGTTCTTGATCCATGCAAAGATAAGAGATTTGATCTATTCACTCACCTAGATGCGATCTAGGTTTTGGATTTAGAATCGTTCTAGATCTAGGGTACCGATTTGATCAATATCAAAGCCTTGTATTTTCAAATTTAAGAATGCATTACGATATGTTATAGATCCTAGATGTAGGATTTAGTAATTAGATTACATGTATTTATAAATTAAATGGTTTCATTTATAACTTCTGCTGCATTATATTTCAAAAGTATTTTTAAATTCATGCATGAAACTCTGCATATTTTTTCTCAGTGGTATTAGAGCATCTAGGTTCGTTTATAACATGATCATATTTGCATGAAATTAAATCTAAAAAATAAAACTCTATAGATCATACATACCGATTATAAGATTGTCCTACTATAAGGTTTACTCCTTATAGTGGAGAGGTTGTCCAAATATGTGCTGATCTATTCTTGAATCATGAATAAGTTAGATATAATCTAAATAATTTTATGACTTATTTTTTTAGTTTTAAATCTAAAATTAAATAGATGTTAGATCTATTTTAGATTATTTAGATTAGATCTAAATAATATCGGATTGCACATACTGCTATAAGATTGTTCTGCTGTAAGATTTATCCCTTACAGTGGAGAGGTTATCCTAGTATGTGCTGATTTGAATAATTTAAATTATAAATATATTAGATAAGATCAAAAATAATTTATGATTTATTTTTATATTTTAAATCTAATTTTAAATGGTTTATGATCTAATGCATATGATGTGTTTTATGTTTAGATCTAGATCCTATTGTTGCATATGTGAATATATAATTTTTATTTTGAATCTAGAATGTATGTGATATATTTATTTTATATAATTTAAATTAAGAACTTACATTCAACAAAATTTTAGATTCAAAACTCTAGGATATGACCAAAATATTAAAATAAATCAGATCTAAAACCATATATTGAATATGATTTAATGTAAACTATTTATAATTTTAAAATATTTTAAATGATCAAATCAAAAATTAGTTCTGAGATTCCATAAACTCAAACCCATAAGCTTTGAACTTAATTAAGAATTAAGTGATTATTTAGGATCTAGGTTTGTTATTTAAAGATCCTAAGATAATTTCATAAAATATGGGTTAAGGAAAATGGGTTAGCTTTGATCAGGTTCTTAACTGGGTTAGACCTAAGGATAGATTAAATATGGACTTAGTTAAGAAATTGATCAAACCTAATTAATAGTTAATTAGGATTAGGTCATTTCTGTAGATCACTTCAATAGTTGTAGTTGATCAAAGTCCATAATCTAACAAATGGATATTGATCGTGACTCAGTGGTCGAGCTTGAGTCTTTAGGCAAACCAAATCAAAACTAATAAATTGATTGATGTCTAAGATAAGTCTAGCATCCCAGACCAGTAGTTTTTAATTGGTAGCCCACTTACCTGACCATTTTTTATGGTATCTAAGGCAAGCCTTGGTAGACCCTCTCACTGATCTCATTTACCTGACCAATGTAGTTAATCAGGTCTTGACTAGGTTGCTCATTGATTCATGTTAATCCATGTCACATAGAAAATCAATGAGATTGATTTTATTCAATAAGATTGATCTAGGTGCCCATGGACCGATATTGATCCTAGTCCTTATTAAAGACTTGAGAAGTCAGTGGGAGGACTTGACTTGGTCAAGTTACTGAGAGCAAATTGATCCATATCTTTTCTATCCTTAAATCACTAATAATTTAAATTCTTTAAAATTATTAGATTCTTAAAATAACAAAGTTATGAAGCTAACTGAGTCCATAGGCCTGGTGCTTGTTGACTAATGAAATTATCATTCATCATATGATGACTTGAATGTATCTCTCTAATGGTAGTTAGCTTGACCAACCATAGTTAGGCTTAATCATTCATTGGTTAGATGTACTAAGTATAGTCATGTTAATGGTTGGACCTAACCAGATCCTTACAGTGGAGGCCTTAGCCTACTAATTAGGTTTCTAGGGCAAAATTAAATTACTAGAAGTTGTTTGGAGAAATAATTTGTTATAAACCTATTCTTAGATGTACATGGGTTGACCAACCATAGTTGGGCTTATGTACAGTCTATGTGAATTCTAGTACCAACTAGAAAAATTTAAAGTAATTCCTCAAATTAGAGATAGAGGCTACCAATTAATAAAATAGTAGGAGAATCTTAAAACTAAAGTCCAAGTCTCTAGGCTTGAAATAATTCATATACGTTAGGTCTATGTTCTCTTTTCTCATAGAATAAGGCTAAACCCTAATTGCTCCAATCATTGTTAGACAATGATGACTTATGGGATCCAACTTCAATAATTAGTATCAAAAGTTGAATTTGGCTCAGCAGTACAAATTAGTTCGTATTGGGGCTTCTAAGCTCAGTCAAAATAATTAGTCCAAAAATTGATCCAAATCAAGATTAGTTCTTCTACTATTAGAAGCAAGATCATAGGAAGAAGAATTGTCTTGCTTTCCTTGATCATAACAGGCTGAATAAGAGAAAGGAGCAAGAGTTGCTCATCAAGGATGCTATATGATAACACCTTGAAATTTCTCTATATGTAATTCTACTGCCTGGGTATTAGATGCCGATGGTTTTATGCAATTCATTATAAGCACTTTAGGTAAGTAGAATGTTTGAAAATGATGAGAAATACCTGAACATTTGGGATGAAAGTCTTGTTCCAATCCTAGCTTTAGGAATTATCGAGCTTATTTTCAAAGGATGTCATTTTAAGTGATTGTCACTATTGTCCATCGTTTATGATAAATATGATCTTTGTTGGTCTTTTGATCAAAGATGGTTATCATTTATCAATAAAAGAAGATTTTTATGACATTATTATGAATAATAGTATAATAATACATGGATAATAAGAAAATAATATTTAACATTCATACAGCTTGTTAAGTGTAATGTACATATTTAATAAACACCCACATTAGATTATGTCATGAATGTCTACATTTGGCATTATAGGCTTAGTCATCTTGACAAGAAGGATAAACAGGTTTGCTTGAGTAGAAAAGTCGACATCAATGGTTGTGAATTATTGATAACCTATGAATCTTATCTTCTTGGAAAGATGGTAAAGTCACCTTTTACTGAAAAAGGTGAAGGAGCCGATAAAGTTCTAAGTCTCATACATAGTGATGTATGTGGACCTATCAACTTAAGTGCTAGAGGAAGATATCAACATTTCATTACAGACGACCTATCTGGGCATGGGTACGTCTAGCCTGAATTATTTGAAATGTTCAAATGATTCAATAATAAAATAGAAAAATAAACTAGAAAAGATATTAGAACTCTTCGATCAGATCGAGGAGGCGAATATTTATCCAGTAAGTTTGTGATATATCTTGGAGAGAATAGGATTCTCTCTCAGTGGATTCCTTTTCAAAATATAGTGTATCTGAAAGGAGAAATTGAATTTTGTTGGACATGGTTCGATCCACGATAGGGTTCACTTGTCTATCTATTTTAGGGTTGTGCTGTTGTGACTACTAGTTTTACTCTAAAAATTTACACCTAGTAAATCTATTGTACAGATTTCATAAGGGATATGGATCGGGTGTAGACCTAGACTCCCTCACCTTCGGGTTTGGGTTGATCGGCCTATGTCATAGGTCTACACATAGATAAACTTAGATCCTGATCCAATAGATATTTGAGGGTCATTAATTCTACCATGATGAAGAACATAAGATGTTCATCAATAGTAAGGCATTCCTTTTGGAAAGAAGTTTCTTAAAGAAGGAACTGATGCCTGTCAAGTAAAACTTGGAAAAGTTTGGAGAAAACTTGGCAGAAAATGAACTAACATAATCTAGTAAACCTATAGAACTAGATTTGATCAGATCAAATTTGGAGCCCATTAAAGTGGCATCTTTAAGGAGATCCGATAGAGTACCACGTTAGTCGGATAGGTACTTCAGTGTCTTGGTTCGGAATGGTGATCCTGTTAAGCTCAATGAGAATAATAAGGATCTGATCATCTATAGGGATAGAATACAATGGTCTGACTCTGAGAAGTGGCTTGGAGCCACATAATCCAAATTAATGTTCATGAAAATCAATAGTATGTGGATACTAGTTGATTCACCTGAAGGGATAAAATTCATTGGATGTGAATGGATTTTCAAAAGGATCAGAGTAGCACAGACAGGAAGGTGAAGACCTGTAAAGCCTGTTTGGCTATTATCTCAATCTTGGAACATACATTTTGAACGTATGTCTTTATTTTGAACAAAGATAAACCCTTCATTTATAGGTGGAAAAAATATTATGTAGTGTAATTCCTTGTATTGTCTGTGGATGAAGTTCTCTTAATCGAGAATGACATTCCAATATTGCAAGGAATAAAAGTTTGGGTGTCATCTAATTTCTGCATGTTCAAATTCAAATATGGTATACTCACTAATGGTAGTGAGTAGATACCAGTCTAATCTAAGTGAGAACCATTGAAAGATTGTATAGACAATCCCTAAGTATTTTGAAAATACTAAGGTCCAGTGACTCAAATTTGGAAATACTGACTTAAAACATGTGGATGTTTTAATTTCAGTTAGAACAAGATGATAACAAGAGAATGTTGGGTCATACCCTAATTATAGGAGCAATCTACTGGAAAGGTTCCAAGCAGGATACTGTAGCCTATTCAGTTAGTGATGTTGAGTACATCGTGGTATATAATGCTGCCATGTAAGCTGTATAGTTGTTGAGATTTATTAGCAGGTTAGGAGAGGCACCCTCCACCAATGGTCTAGTCCTATCATAGCACTGGAGCCATAACTCAGGCTAAAGAACCAAAAGAGCAGCATATTCTGCATCTCTATCACCTTTGATTTTAGATTAGGGTGACGTCAATCTTTGGAAGATCGATGAAAAAGGAGAACTTGACTGATCCATTTGCTAAGACCTCGGAACTAAGGAGTTCTACGAACTCAAGTGGAAGATAGGATATTTGATATCATTCTAATTGGCTTTAGTCCAAGTAGAAGTTGTTAGAAAATATGTCCTAAAGCTAATTATCTAAGTAGTAGATGATTGAAATTAGTATATGAATTATTTAATAATAATAGTTATTTAGCTAGTTCATCATCAAAGTTCTATCTTCTTGAAATGAACTTCTAAGTTATGATGAAGTCTTTAGAACTACAATCAATCGATAAAGAAAGATTTATCGAATGATTCTTAAACTGTTCATGACCAAATGATAAGTTATTAACTAGGATGATAACTTATCGAGTGTAGGTCGCTGTATGCCATATGCATTGATTGTTCTCATAATCAAGTGGTGTGGAGACACCGATATGGCATCCAGGTGAGATGTAGAAGTACATCTGTACTGAATGTGATCAATATAGCACTCTACTATCAAGAGTAGCTAGCTAAGGCTAATGGATATAAGTGTCCCTCTGATCTGAGATCACCATATTGACTTGGAAACAACTCACTGTACTTTAGTATTAGACTGCCTGTATTTCTAATATAGTTTTGAAAAATTTTTAGGTACAATCAAGTACTTGTGAAGTTGGTGTATGAGTCAAGATGGGATTGACCACTCCTGATTAGCTTCAGGAAGAGAATGACTCATTGTGTTTCAATTTAGCAAAACCTAGGCCTGGGTAATCCTCGTGAGGAGTCACGAGATTTGAAAAATTTTGAGACACAATAGACATGACTTGTATAAGTATTGATAGTGTACTTGAAGTCATCTTGAGCATTATTGGTCATAGGAATGAATTATATGGTAACCATAGGCTAAGGTTCTAAGAATGTTGCTTTGCATATATTCGACCTATCCAGATGTCGGAAATCATTATTAGATGGTTACTTCGACTGGTATAAAAATTGGTTCCTATACTACAAACTTAGATTCGAACCAATACAATCACACACATTAGAGGTTATAATCAAATTAGATGGTTAATCGATGATTGAGAATCATTCTAAGGTCAAACTATCAATGTGATTGATGTTTGACCTAATGCAAGTGTTGCAGGAGGATCGATTAGCAATTGGATTGCTAATTGGCTCAATCTAATTGAGCAATCAAGCTAAAATTAACTCTAATTAAATTAAATATAATTATAATTGGTTTTGACTTAATTAGATTAAGTTTTATTAGTTTATTGGATAAGCCAATTGCAAAGGAAAAATAATTCCTAGTTGGACTAGGATTTGAGTGCACCTAATTCATAATTGAGTTAGGATTTAAATCAAATTTAAATATGATTTAAACCTAACTTAATTGAATTTCTTATTAGACTAGGATCATCCATAATTAGGATTGCACTAATCAAATTTTAATTGGATTAAAAATTGAAATGATCTAGTCAATACATGAGAATCCTAGTTAGACTAGGATTCCTTGTTTCCTTCCTTGCGCAAATAATCTCCGAGGCCCACTTAATTTTATTTCTAGATTTTTTCTATGATATTTATGCCTAATATTAATTTTCCACACCCCATATCCTGGTTAATTTGGATACAAGATTGAATTGGTCAAAATTGAAAAGTGGTTGTCATAGGATTCTATTTGATAGAGTCCTAGTTATCCAAAACACCTCCTCTCTCTATGAAAATTTCTCCTCGCCTCCCTTTATTATGTGCACCAATAATTTCCTAATTTTTGTTTGTGGCCTTGTTGTTTCTCATGCAAAAAATCTGGGAGGGGGCGTCCAACTCTTGGACGCCCCAAGGACTCTATCATATAAAGCCCAAACCCACTAAAACTCTTCCCTATTTTGACCTAGTCTTCTATTCTAAGATGGGCACCACTTTTGTAGGGATTTAAGGCATCAAAAATTTTGAAAAAATTCATGGAAATCAGTGAGAGAGGATATAAGGGTGTGGGAGGTTCAACGCTCAAATTTGCTAGGCATGGAGGGTCTATTATGACATCAATTATTGATGTCTTGAAGAAAGAAAGGTAAGACAAAAATCTATTTTCTCTTAAAGATTTTTCTAACCTTCTTTTGTTTATTTTTATGTAATATTTTATGTGATAAAAATCTGAGATAAAGAGAGTGAGGGCATGGGGAATGGATTCTCCAAGGAGTTGGGGCATCATGGTCTCTTTTGGACATGATTTGATCATGTCCTAATAATAGGAAAGTGAAGAGAAGATAGTCTTCTCTTAGGGTTCTTTTGAGAATCCTTGTTCTCAATTTTAATATGATTTTTCTATGAGAAAAATTAGAAAGGAAGAGATCTAGAAGTGTGAAAATTTTCTAGAGGAGGTCTCCTCTTGTCTAGGTATGGAGATCCATTTAGGACATCAACGGTTGATGTCCTGAATGGAGAAGATGTGTCTTCTCTTTGGATCTTTCTTAACTATTTATTTTCTAATTTTTGGAAGATCCAAGAGTTAAATTTCTTTCTTAATCCTCCTTATATTCTTCATCTCTTGGAGTATCCAAGAGATTTAAAAAATAAATTTTAAATTAACCATCAAGAGGGATCCGCGAGAAGCTAGCACTTCGAGTAGATCTTCGTTCGACGAACCTTCAATTTTGCTGCAGCCTCGTGTGGATCACTTGTAAAGGCTGGATGCATGTACAGCTCCAAAGGCAATAACAAGAATCAACTATAGAGTTCTCGACCCATGCAAAGGTAAGAGATTTGATCTCGTCTCTCACCTAGATGCGATCTAGATTTTGGATCTAGGATCATTCTAGATCTAGGGTATTGATTTGATCAATACCAAAGCCTTTTATTTTCAAATTTATGAATGTATTATGACATGTTATAGGTCCTAGATGTAGGGTTTAGTAATTAGATTTCATGCATCTATAAATTAAATAGTTTAATTTATAACTTTTGTTGCATTATACTTGAAAAAAAGTTTTAAAATTCGTGCATGAAATCTTGTATATTTTTCATCATGCGGCCCATTTGATGTGCTGGCCAGAGGCAATTATTTCTACTTTATCACCTTGACCGATGATTTGCCTCAGTACGGGTATATGTATTTGATCCATCATAAGTCTAAAGCCTTTAAAAAGTTTAAGATTTATTAGACTCAAAGCAGAAAAATAAATAGAAAAACCCATTAAGATTCTTCGATCAGATCGAGAAGGTCAATATCTTAGTCGAAAATTCTTGAACTATCTCAAAGATAATGGCATAGTCTCATAATGGACTCCACTTAGAATGCCTCAACTCCATGGAATTTCAGAATAGAGACTTCGAATGCTATTGGATGTGGTCCGATCCATGATCAGCTTCACAGACCTCCCTGAGCTTCTTTGGGGACATAGTCTAATGATCATAATATATTTATTGAATAGATTTTACTCTAAAACCATTCCTACTACACTGTATGAGATATAGCATGGTAAGAAATCAAGTCTGAGTCACCTCAGAATTTGAGATTATCCAGTCCATCTCAAGAGACAATAGGCAGACAAGTTAGAGTCTAGGTCCTTTAGAGCTTGGTTCGTAGGATATCCTAAAGAGTTATTAGGATATTACTTCTATCTTTCAGAAGACCACAATATGATTGTAAGTCGACATGCCATTTTTCTTAAAAAATAGTTTATTTAAGATGGTGGCATCGAAAGATAGATAAGGCTTGAGGAGAAGATCTCCAATGAGCAACGAGCTAAGAAACCTGAGGAACCCAATTAGTTTGAGCCAGTACAAACACTACCTCCTCCACCTCAAAAATCAACTAGAATTTTTGATCCCCCCAAAAGGTACTCATGTACTATTTTAAAGAATGTTGAGAAAATGTTCCTCAAGAAAAATAGGCTTTATGGTGATGATCCCAAGATCTATGATGAGGTGATATCAGATATTCACTCTGAGAAATGGTTAGAGGCAAAGAGGTCAGAAATTGACTCAATATGCTCGAACCAAATCTAGACCTTGGTAGATCCACCTAAAGGTATAGTATCAATTGGATGTAAATAGATCTATAAGAGAAAGATAGGTGCCGATGAAAATGTAGAGACATTCAAAGCAAGACTCATAGCGAAAGGATACAGTCAGCACGAAAGCATTGACTATTAGGATACCTTTTTGCCAGTAGCTATGCTTAAATCCATCCGTACATTGCTTGCTATTTTAGCCTATTTCGATTATGAAATATGGAAGATGGATGTAAAAATGTTCTTAAATCGATATCTTGAAGAAGATATCTATATGGTATAGCCACTTGGTTTTACATCCAATGATGGTGATCACAAGGTATGCAAGCTGTAAAGGTCCATATATAGACTTAAGCAAGCATTTCGGAGCTGGAATGCTCATTTCAATGATGTGATCAAATCATTTAATTTTACCAAAAATGAGGAGTCATGTGTATTAAAAATGATTAGTGGAAGCACTATTGTTTTCTTCATACTGTATGTAGATGACATCCTCCTAATTGAGAATGATATTTTTATTTTAACCATGGTCAAAATATGGTTGTCTAAGGAGTTCTCTATGAAAGATCTAGGAGAAGCATCATTTATTCTAGGAATTAAGGTCTGTAGAGATAGACCAAATAAGATGCTAGGATTTTCACAAAAGATGTACATAATGGAGGTGCTAAAGAGGTTTAGCATGAAAAATTCTAAAAGAGGTCTAGTACCCTTTAGATATGGCATTCATCTCTTTAAGAAGATGTGCCCTAGCACACCTGAGAAGATTGAACATATGAGTAAGATCCCTTATGCTTCGGCAATAGGAAGCCTCATGTATGCCATATAATGTACATGACTTAATATTACCCATGCTGTGAGTATCACAAGCAAGTACCAGTCGAATCCAAGTGAAGAGCACTGGACTTTTGTGAAGTATATCCTTAAGTACTTGAGAAGGACTAAGGATATATTTCTAGTTTTTGGTAATGAAGAACTCCAGGTCTAGAGATATACAGACTTGGACTTTATGTCTGACATAGATGATTGAAAGTCGACATCTAGAAATCGGTTTGTATGCAATGGTGGTACTGTTAGCTGAAAGATTTTCAAGCAGGCAATGATAGCAAACTCCACCATGAAAGCAGAATACATCGCTACGTCAGAAGCTACGAAGGAGGCATTTTGGTATAAAGAATTTATCATAGAGCTCGGAGTGATGCCATCGAATGCCATCCCTCTGTACTGTGATAATAATGATGCCATAGCCCTAGCTAAGGTGCCCAGGTCTCAACAGAATTTCAAGCACATCGAGCAATGATATCACCTCATCCGCAATTACCTCGAGAAGGGATACGTCAAAGTTAAGAGAGTCGACACCATAGATAATGTGACAGACCCACTACAAGCCATTGAGCGAGCAGAAGATCGAAGCCCACTTAGAGAAGATGGGACTTAGATTTATAGCCAATTGGCTTTAGGTCAAGTGGAAGTTTGTTAAATATGTGTCCTAGAGTCTAGGTTGGCTAACACTTGTAATATACTTCTTGGGGCAATTTTATAATTTTGACTATAAATTAATAAAATGATTATTTTCTATCATAGTGTGTATTCAAAGTATCTATGATACATTCTTTGACTTAATGGTAACAGGAATTCATATTTTTAAGAGTTGAAAATTTAAGATATGAATTTTCATAATTAACTCATAAATTGCTCCTCACCGTAGGATCATCATGAGGATGATGATTAATCCGAAGGGTTGGTGTACGATCACTTTTTTAAGATAGATAAGTCTTAAGTCTATGATGTGGAGATATCAAAGCGAGAGTATAGATACTCGTTAGAGAATGAGGGCACTGAGCGTGACCACCTCGAGCAGTCATAAGAAAGTCTATCTTCTCGTCGATGATCGACTTGATGCTGCAGTGGCGTATCTAATTCTTTGACCTGAGGTGCATTGGCGGTTCACCTTGAGGGTGTTATAGTTTGACTACACCATAACTTGGTCTTCTAGCCATTCAAAATCTTGAAGTGTATGTTGGCTATAGCACGTTCATTGGAGGAATTGGATTGCACCAATAAGGAATCTATCTACCTTTGTAGATGAGGAGTAGCTTTATGATTATCATGAAATTGAATCCATAAGCCCATTGCCATGGTAGGGTGAAAATGATAGAAAGAATTTCTATTAGGATTTCACATCGGACTCTAATCGAATGGTTAATTCATATGATGGATATTGGGTTTGATAAGTTCACCTTAACCCTAATCCTATTGGAGCTCAAGATAGAAGAACCCAATCATATTGGTAGTTGCTCCAAGAGGTTCACTTTTAGTTTTGATGGGTTGCCACCATATACTGCTTGGTGTGATTGGTGGATTTTGGGAGCAATTAGAATGATCTTGATGATCGATCATTCTAATTGCATGAATCGAAAAAGTTCTAGTCCATTGAAAGGTGTTTTGATGATTCCGATGATGGAGATCACGACATGTCTCCTTACCATATGAAACTAAACCTAACTGGATCACACAAATAAGAGTTTGGATCTAGATGTGATCAATCAAGCTAACCTAGTTCGATTGATTTGGATTAGACCCAATTAGGTTCAAGAAAATCATGCTAGCACATGATTGAGACTAACTTTCTCCTTCGATAGTCTTTTGGTTCATCTCGACTGACCCAAATTGGTTTGGGCTCACCAGAGAACCTTGTGTGAGTTTGTCTTTGTCTGACTAAAGCTTGTCTAGGTTAGAAAAGAAATGTCTTAATCTATCAAATGAAAATAAGACAACACCTACTAATTCCTATTGCCACCTGCCATTTCTTATCACTGCCAGGACATGAGATGTCCCAATGTAGGAATGAAGGGGCAGGGGCAAGCGCCCTCTTTCGATATCTCCTTGGGGCACATTCCCCCTTGGATTCCACACACAAATATGTGCACATGCCCCTAGTTGTCATGCGCACATGGGGAAAAGAGATGGAGTCCCATAGAGATGGGACTCCAGGGTTGCTTGATGGTTTTAAACACTTGGGCACCAAAGTATTTGGGCCTATCCATCTATGGCACCACTAATGGAGAATTTTAGGGGACTCTAACTTGATTGGATTAGGTGACATCACTCCACCAATTAGATTAAGATTTGATTAAATCAAGTAATTTGATTGGTCGAAGTGATGTGGCACTGCATGGCGCAGTAGGGTCTATTTAAACTCTATCTGCGCCGAGGGTTTCATGTTTTGTGCCCTTTCACCATGCCATAAGGCTGCCCCTCCTCTCTTCCATGCCTCCCTCTGGTCCTCTATCTCCCCTCTCCATGCCCAAGAGGTTGGATAAATCCATCAAGGAAGAAACAAGTGTTGGCGTAAAGATTAAGAAGATAGTCGACGTGTTTGTGAGACGAGCATGCTGCCTTCATCAACTATTTTAAAGGTTCTATGAATCAGATCTAGATCTAATTTTTAAAAATTAGATCTAGAAGGAGATCACATCTAGATCCTACTTGAGTGAACTCTGATAGAGGCTAGGTGCTTGCATGGCTACATTCAGAACCTCTAGGCTTCAGCAGATCATCGATAGGATAATCAGATTATCTAGACAAGGTATGAAATTGAATCTAATTTAATTTTAATTTTATTTTTAATATCAAATCTATAGGATTAGATATGAGAACTCCCAGATCTGATTAGGATTTATTTAGAAAATTTTTAAAATATCTCCATAAATCTGATCGAATCTAAATGATCCTATGGTAGAAATATGTTGATTTTTGTTCAAGTGTGCACCCTCATTTTATCATGAAAACCACCTAGGGGCATGTGCCCTCAAATAATCTCTAGGAGGAACATGCCTCCTCCCTCAATTCTTGCAAAGATCGGGTCAAAATGGCCTTGTCCTAATTTCACCTTATGATTTTAGGATAAACTTTGATTTCATCAGGACAAGCTCTATTTTGACTAGGACAAGATCCACTTAGACCAGGATAAACCCATACAGGATTTTTAGGTAAGCCAAATCTAATTTGACTCAGTCAAGATGAACTAGAAAGATGATAGAAGGAGAAATTTAGGTCTAATCGTGTGCTAGCATAATTTTTTTGAACTTGATTGGATCTAATCTAAATTAATCAAACTAGGTTAGCCTAATTGATGACATCCAGATTCAAATCCTTATTTGTGCGATCCAGTTAGATTCAGTTCTATATGGTAATAGGACATGTCGTGATCTTCATCATCGATATCATCAAAATACCTTTTGATGGATCAGAACTTTTTTTATTCATTCAAGTAAAATCATCAATCATCAAGATAATTCTAATTGGTCCCAAAATCCACCAGTGACATCTAATAGTATGTGGTGGCAAACCATCAGAATCAAATATAAATCTCTCAGTATATTTACTTGTGTGATTAGGTTCTTTTATCATGAGCCCCGACAAGATCTAGGTTAAGGTGATCTCATCAGACCTAACACCTATGATATGAATAAATCATTTGATTTGAGTCTGATGTGAAATTCTAATAGAAAACTCTTTCCTATTATTTCACACTACCATGGCTATGGGCTTAAGAACTCAATCTCATGATTATCATAAGACTACTCCTCTATCGAGGTTGATTGATCCACTATTGGTACGATCCAATTTCTATAATAAACATGCTATAGTCAACATATATCTCAGTGTTCAGAATGGCTAGGAGACCGAGTTATGGTGTAGTAATACTATAACACACTCAAGGAGACTGTCGATGCACCTTAGGTCAAAGAATCAGATACACAACTATAGCATCGAGCAAGTCATCAACGAGAAGATAGACTCTCTTATGATTGCTCGAAGTGGTCCTGCTTAATGTCTTTGTTCTTAACAAGTACCTATACTCTCGCTTCGATATATCCACACCACAGACTCAGGATGCATCTATCCTAAAAAAGTAATCGTACATCGATCTTGTAGATTGATCACCATATTCATGATGATCTTACGATCGAAAGTAATTTATGAATTAATTATGATAACACATGCCTTAAATTCTTAATTTTTGAGAATATGTATTATCATGTCCATTAACTCAATGAATGTATCATAGATACTTTAAATACACAACATGATAGAAAATAATTTTTTTATTAATTTTAAGTTAAAATTATAAAATTATCTTTAGAAATTATTTACAAAGTGTAAGCCAATTTGGCTTCTAGGGCACGCATCTAACAAACTTCCACTTGACCTAAAGTCAATTGGCTACAAATCTATGTCATATCTTCTCAAAGTGGACTTCGATCTTCTGCTGGCTCAACGACTTTGTTAGTGGATTAGCCACATTATCTATGGTGTCGACTCTGTTGACCTCAACGTATTCCTTCTTGAGATAATCATGGATGAGGTGATATCATCACTCGATGTACTTAGATTTTCGATAAGACCTCAACTCCTTAGCTAGTGTTATGGCATTATTATTGCCGTAGTATAGAGGGACGATATTTGATGGCATCACTCCGAGCTCTACGGTAAACATCTTGAACTAGAATGCCTCCTTTGTAGCTTCTGAGGTAGCAATGTATTCTGCTTCCATGGTGGAGTCTGCTATCATGGTCAACTTAGAACTCTTCTAGCTTACAATATCATCATTATGCAAGAATAGACTATCAGATGTCGACTTTCGATCATTTATATTAGACATAAAGTCTGAGTCTTAGAGTTCTCTATTACCAAAAGACTAGAAACATATCCTTAGTCCTTCTCAAGTACTTAGGGATATATTTCACAGAAGTCTAGTGCTCTTCACCTAGATTCGACTGATAGCTACTTGTGACACTCACAGCATGAGGGACATCTGGTCATGTATATAGCATGGCATACATAAGGCTCCCTATTGCTAAAGGATAAGGGATCTTGCTTATGCGTTCACTCTCCTCAAGTGTGTTGGGGCACATCTTTTTGGAGAGATGAATGCCATATCGAAAGGGCGCTAGTCCCATCTTTGAGTTTTCCATGCTGAACCTCTTCAGCACCTCCTCTATGTATGTCTTCTATGAGAGACCCAGCATCCTCTTTGGTTAATCCCTATAGATCTTAATTTTCAAAATAAGGAATGCTTCTCCTATGTCTTTTATAGAAAAATCTTTCGACAACCATACTTTGATCAAGGTCAGCATGAGAATGTTGTTCCTAATTAGGAGGATGTTATCCACATACAGTACAAGAAAGATAACAACACTCCTACTGACCTTTTTGAAAATACATGGTTCCTCCTCCTTGATAAAACCAAATGATTTGATTACATCACTGAAATGAGCATTCTAGCTTTGAGATGCTTGCTTAAGTCCATAAATGGACCTTTGCAGCTTGCAGACCTTATGATCACCATCACTGGATGTGAAACCATGAGGCTGTTTCATATAGATATCTTTCTCAAGATATTCATTTAAGAATGCCATTTTAACATCCATCTACTATATTCAAAATCAAAATAGGCTACAATAGCAAGCAATATGTAGATAGATTTTAGCAAGGCTATTGGTGAGAAGGTATCTTGATAGTCAATGCCTTTATGCTAACTATATTCTTTCACCACTAGCCTAGCTTTGAATGTCTTTACATTCTCATCTGCAGCCATCTTCTTCTTGAAGATCCATTTATACCTAATTGGTACTATACCTTTATGTGGATCTACTAAGGTCCAGACTTGGTTCAAGCATATTGAGTCAATTTCTGACTTCAATGTCTCTCGCCATTTCTTGGAGCCAATATTTGATATCGCCTCATCATATATTTGTTGGAAATTATGTCCCAAAGTTAATTGTCAGCCTATTGATGATTGAGATATTATAACTGATTTATTAATTAATAAAAATTTTTTGGTATCTTTTTCATCATAAGTTTACATCTTCTAATGAACTTCATTGTTGTGAAGAAGTTCTTAGGACTATTTAGTTTTGATAAAGAGAGAATTTATCGATTAGTCCTTAAATTTATTCATAACCAAATGATAGGCTATTAATTAGGACAACAACGTCTATCGAGCATAGGTCACTATATGCCATATGGGTTGGTTGTTTACTTAACCACAGAGTGTAGAGAGACTGGTATGGCATACAGGTAAGATGTATAGATACATCATCATTGAACATGACCAACTCTAGAGCATTCTGCTATTGAGAATGTCTCTGATGGGATATAGGTATATGAAGGAGAAATCCTGATTTCTCGGATCAGGTTCGTTCAAATCTGATTGGATCAAGAGGCATATTTCAAAAATTTTCTCTTAGATCCAAATCAGATCTAACATTTTTTAGATCTAATTTTATGATCTGATAAATAAAAAAATAAATTAAATTAAATCTAAATTAGTTTTATCTTGATATGGAAAATCCGATTACCCATTAATGATCTGCTGATGGCCTGAGGTTCTAGATGTAGCCATGCAAGCATCTGACCTCTACCGATATCCACTCGGATTGGATCTAGAGATCTTCTCCTTCTTTATCACATCTCCAAAAATTAGATCTGGATCTGATTTGGAGGATCTTCGAAACTTCTTTTGAAGATCTGCTATCATCTCTGCAGCAGTGCTGCCTTCTACCTTTCTCGTCAGCCTTTTCTTGCTTGAATTGCACTAATTTAAAGCCCAACTATACTTAAGTATGGAGTGGAGAGAGAGGATTAGAAAGGTGGCATGGAGGAGGGAGAGGGGCAGCCTTGGGGCATGGCAAGGAGAAAGTTCTATGAAAGTTGGGCGCAGATAGGTCTTTATATAGACTCTGCTCGCCACGTAGTACCACATCACCCCGGCCAATCACGTTGCTTCGTGCAAGCAGATCTAAATCTGATTGGTGGAATGACATCACCTAATCCAATCAGATGAGAGACCCATAGATTCATCTTTAGGTGGTGCCTATGACTGGTCAAAGTCTATAGGTGAGGGTCACCTAGTTTGAATCCAAGAAGCAACCTGGAGTCCCATCTGTATGGGATTCCAGGCATCCCTATCCATAGGCGCACGCCATCCTAGGTGTGCATCCTTTTTTTCTAATATCCAGTAAGGAGACAAGCCCTTATTTGCTCTCCAATAAGTGCATGACACATGGGCAGATGTGCAAGGGTCAAAGGTCAATGTTTGACCAAAGTCAAAGGATAAGAATTAGCAGGTGATGAAAAATCGTAGGTGGTGTCTCAAATTTATCTCATAAATTAAGACAACCCTTTTCTGACCTGGACAAGCTCTAGTCAGACTAGGTAAAGGTACTTGACTAAGCATAAACTCATTTGACTTGATCGAGGCAACTTTTAATGATGGAAAAAGGAGAATGTTATGCTCAATCATGTGCTAGCCCGATTTCCTTGAACCTAATTGAATCTAATTCAAGTCAATTAAACTAGGTTAGTCCAATTGATGATATCTAGATCTAAACTCTTATTTGTGTGATTCAGTTAGGTTTAGTTCTTTATGGTTGGGATATGTCATGATCCCTATCATCGACATCATCGAAACTCCTTTCGATAGATCATAACTCTTCTGATTCAGACAACTGGTATGATCGATCATCTAAATCATTCTAATTGCTCCCAAAATCCACCAGTGACACCTAGCAGTATATGGTGGCAACCCATCAAAACTAAAAATAAATCTCTCGATGCAGCTACTTGTGTGATTAAGTTCTTCTATCTTGAGCCCCGATTAGATTAGGGTTAAGGCGAACTCATCAAACCCTAATTTCTATCATATGATTTAATCATTTGATTCAAGTCCGATGTGAAAACCTTAATAGAAACTCTTTCTATTTTTTTACTTTGCCATGGCCATGGGCTTATGGACTTGATTCTCATGATCATCGTAGGGCTGCTCCTCATCCACCGAGGTAGATAGATTCCATCTTGGTGCAATCCAATTTCTACAATGAACATGCTATAGCCAACATACACCTCAGGATTTCAAATGACTAGGAGATCGAGTCATGGTGTAGTCACACTATAGGACTCTCAAGGTGAACTACTGATGCACATCAGATCAAAAAATCAGACACACCACTGCAGCTTCGAGTCAGTCATCGATGAGAAGGTAGACTTTCTTATAACTACTCGAGGTGGTCATGCTCAGTGCCCTCATTCTCTAATGAGTACCTGTACTCTTGCTTCGATGTCTCTACACCATAGACTCAAGACTCATCTACTATATAGAAGCAATTGTACACTAACCTTCCAGATTAATCACCATCCTCATGATGATCCTATGGTCAGGAGCATTTTATAAGTTAATAATGAAAATTCTTGTCTTAAATTTTCAACTCTTGAAAATAAGAATTATCATTACCATTAACTCAAGGGATGTATCACAGACACTAAATACACATATGTGATAGAAAATAATTCATTTTATTATTTATAATCAAAATTATAATTTTGCCCTTAGAAGTGTATTACAAGTGTCAGCCAATTCTGGCTTCTAGGGCACACATATCTAACAAACTTCCACTTGACCTAAAGCTAATTGGCTACAAATCTAAGTCCCATCTTCTCAAGGTGGGCTTTGATCTTCTACTGACCCAATGACTTTGTAAGCGGGTCCGCTGTAATGTCTGTAGAGTCAACTCTCTTGATCTTGACGTAACCCTTCTTGAGGTAATCGTGGATGAGGTGGTATTGCCGCTCGATGTGCTTGGATTTCTGGTGAGACCTTGGCTCCTTAGCAAGGGCTATGGCACCATTATTATCGCAGTACAGAGGAATGGCATCTGATGGCATTACTCTGATCTCTATGGCAAGCCCATTGCACAAAAATAGACTCCCAGATGTCGACTTTCGAGCATCTACATCGAACATAAAGTTCGAGTCTGTATACCCCTGGACATGGAGTTCTTCATTACCAAAGACCAACAACATATCCTTAGTTCTTCTTAAGTTCTTAAGGATACATTTCACAAAAGTCCAATGTTCTTCACCTAGATTCGACTGATATCTGCTCCTGACACTCACAGCATGTGCTATATCAGGTCGTATACATAACATGGCATACATGAGGCTCCCTATTACTGAAGCATAAGGGATCTTGCTCATGCGTTCTATTTCCTCAGGTGTGCAAGGGCACATTTTCTTGAAAAGATGAATGCCATGTTTGAAGGGTACTAAATCCCTCTTAGAGTTTTCCATACTAAACCTCTTTAGCACTTCCTCTATGTACATTTTTTGTGAAAGTCCTAGCATCCTATTTGATCTATCTCTATAGACCTTAATTTCTAGAATAAAGGATGCCTCTCCTAGGTATTTCAGAGAGAATTCTTTAGATAACCACATTTTAACTGTGGTCAACATGGGAATATCATTTTCGATAAGGAGGATGTCATCCACGTACAATACGAGGAAGACAATAGCGCTCCCACTGATCTTTTTGAAGACACATGGCTCTTCCTCATTTTTGACGAAACCAAACAATTTGATAACATCATTAAAATGAATATTCCAGCTCCAAGATGCTTGCTTAAGTCCATATATGGACCTTTGCAGCTTACATACCTTGTGATCATCATCACTGGATGTGAAACCTAGCGGCTGTTTCATATAGATATCTTCCTCAAGATATTTATTTAAGAATGCGATTTTTACGTCTATTTGCCATATTTCATAATCAAAATAAGCTACAATAGCAAGCAATGTGTGAATGGATTTTAGCATAGCTACTGACGAAAAGGTATCCTGATAGCCAATGCCTTCACATTGATTATAATCTTTTGTCACTAATCTAGTTTTGAATGTCTCCATGTTTCCATCTGCACCAATCTTTCTCTTGTAGATCTATTTACACCCAATAGGTACTAGACCTTCTGGTGGATCTACCGAGGTCTAGATTTGGTTTGAGTGCATTGAGTCAATTTCTGACTTCATTGCCTCTAACCATTTCTCGAAGTCAATATGTAATATCGTCTCGTTATAGGTTTTGGGATCATCACCATGAACCCCATTTTCTATGAGGAACATTTTCTCTACATCCTCTGAAATAATACCTAAGTACCTCTCAAGGGGACAGAAAACCCTTACCGATCTACGAGGTGGAGGATGTAGTGTATGGATTGGCTCAATCTAATTTGCTTCCATTTGGTCCTTAGCTCGTTGCTCTTATGAGACTTTCTCTTCAAACTTAATCTGCTTTTCAATGCCGCGATCTTGAATAAACTATTTTTTGAGAAAGATGGCATGTCAACTCATAATCACATTGTGATCTTCTAAAATGTAGAAATAATATCCTAATGACTCTTTAGGATATCCTATGAATCGAGATCTTAAAGGACTTAAAGTCTATCTTGTCTGCTTGTTGTCTTTTGACATGAGTCGGACAACCCCAAATTCTAAGATGACTCAGACTTAGTTTCTTACCATGCCATATCTCATACGGTGTGGTAGGAACAGTTTTAGAAGAAACTCTATTCAGTAAGTATATTGTAGTTAACAAACAGTATCCCCAAAGAAAATCAGGAAGGTCTGTGAAGCTCATCATGGATCGGACCATATCTAATAGAGTCTGGTTCCTCCATTCTGAAACTTCATTGAGTTGAGGTATTCTAGGTGGAGTCCATTGAGAGACTATGCCACTTTTCTTGAGATAGTCCAGGAATTCCTGACTAAGGTATTCACCTCCTCAATCTAATCGAAGAACCTTAATGAATTTTCCAATTTGCTTTTCTACTTCATGTCTGAATTCTTTGAACTTTTTAAAGGCCTCAGACTTATGTCTAATAAGATACACATACCCATACCTAGATAAATCATCAGTAAAGGTTATGAAGTAGACAAAGTTGCCTCTAGCCGGCACATCAAATGGGCTGCACACATCAGTATGTACTAGGACAAGAAGATCCGTGGCCCTTTCTCCATGTCCTACAAAAGAAAGCTTAGTTATTTTGCCATGAAGATAGGATTCACAAATTGGATATAACTCGAAAGTTAACGAACTCAATAGCCTGATTTTCTCCAATTTGTTAACCCTATCTTCTGCTATATGATCTAATCTTTGGTGCCATAGATACCTATCGTTTGGACTATCCCTAGCTCGTTTTGATTTTATGGCATTCATATTTTGCTGAAAATTAAAAATAGATACATCAACATATAACTGATAAAGATCGTTAATAAGAAAATCATTTGTAATTTTATTTCTTTCACAAAGAATGTTATAATGGTCCTTAAGAAAACTAATTACATAGCCTTCTAATGCAAGGTAAGAAACAGAAATCAAATTCCTGCTTGCTGCAGGCACATAATAACAGTCTTTTAATACTAAGTCTAAACCAGATGGTAGTCAAAGAGGATATGTTCCCACGACCACGGTAGCAACTCTTGCTCTATTTTCGATGCATAGGATCATCTCATCATCCCTCAGCCTCCTGCTATCCTCAGGATCCTGCATAGAAGTGCTCAAGTGAGCACTAGAACCAAAGTCAAACATCCAACTGGATGCAGAAGAAATCATAAGGTTAGACTCAATAACGAGCATACCACCAGAAGGACCTGCCTCCTTCTTCTTTAGGGTGGCTAGGTAAGTAGGATAGTTCCACTTTCAGTGGTCGTCATTGTCACAATAGAAACACTTTACTTTATCAGCGGCCTTCTTCTTCAGCTCTGCCTTTTTCTTCTTTCCTCCTTCCACCTTCTGCTTTTTCATAGACTTCTTCTTCTTTCCAAAAGACTTTCTCTTGGAAGAAGTCTATTCCATAGCAAGTACTGAGTCTTTAGAACCTTTCATGGAAAGCTCGGTGGTAACCAGCATGTTCATAAGTTAGGCCAAGGAGTTTTGAAGTTTATGCATATGGTAGTTCATGATGAACTTCCCATACACATCAGTCAAAGATTGTAGAATTATATCATTCTGCAAATCCAAGTCCAACCTCACTCTGAGCTTCGTAAGCTCTTTCATGTCCTTGATCATCATCAGATAATGATCTTAGACTGACTGTCCATCATGCATTTTAGCCTTGAACAGTCATTTAGTGACTTGATACTTTGCTGTGCGACTCTGTTCACCAAACATCTCCTATAGGCGAGCCAACATTTGGCGAGCAGTCCTGATATCTTCATGTTGGTGTTGAAGTTCATCAGACATCAAGTCCAATATATAGTATCTGACCTTATTATCATCGTCTATCCATTTATCCAGAGACGCTCTCTGCTCAACGAATGGACGAGCTGGTAAGGTGGGAGGGTTCTGGTCCAATACATGAGTTAACTTCTTGGAACTCAAAATGATTTTGAAGTTTTGGAGCCAATCCTTGTAATTTGGTTCGGTCAGTCTAGGGTGTTCAGGATTCATGTTAGTGGGTTGGATGCAGACATTTTTCTGTAGAGAGTCAAAGTTTCTAGTTAGATATTGTAATTAAGACTTAACCAATTTATTTAGAGATTTTATTTTTAAACAAATTAGCTTCCACTATTTTTTAGATCCCTACACTCCTTCTATAGAGATGCGAAAATCTTCATGATTACTGATTTCTAATGGATGGTGCGGTCCCACCAACTGACTCATCACCTCATCTAACAGTTATTGGTGATGGGTTAGCTAATAAGTGAATAACTCTTGTTCAATGATTCTCTAATCATGATGCATCCAAACTTGGTCTCTAATTCATGAATCTCATCATGTCCGAAATATTGATCCACTCCTTAGTTAAGTCAGACCCACCATTTGCATAGATTAGATTCTTAATTAAGTCTCTCATCGTATCCAAAATATTGAGCTCAATCCATCCTCCAACCCATAGCATCTACTTCCTAATAGACATGATTGCATCTTCTCGATGCAACTGAGCCACTATAACCAGCCGAGAACAATCAACCTCGAAAAGGGCCCGCATATCTACAATGGTGGAAGATCTTAGACTTAATCTTTTCTTAAGGAGATTTGATTTAGGTCTCATTAAGCTAGACTTGACATAGTCATAACCATTATGACTAACCTAGTGGCATGGGTTAGCTCGGATTATTGACCACCTCAGATCAGAATTGAGTCAACAAACATGGCCAGGTAAGTGAGACCGGTGGAAGGGATATGTCATTAACTCGATAAGAACGCATTCGAGTCGAGTAGCTCTCAATTAAAAACTAGTCGATCATATCTGCCAAACTTATCTTAGACACCAAATTGTTGAGCCAGAATCAATCAGGTTAGCCTACAATCCAGACTCTAACCATTGAGCCTAATTAGGTCTTAGCTTGATCAATTTAAGCACTATTGATCCCATCTAATCAACTCTTGATTCAGTTTGATCAACCGCTAGACCTAATTGAGCTACACAAGTTCGAACCCAATTTTATGAACATGTCTTAGATCTAAAAATTCTCAATTTTAGACCTAATATATTTCATAATCTTAATTCTTAATTAAGTTTAGGGTTCATAAACAAAACATGTAAATAAGATCCTAGGGTTTCAGGATCTAGGATTTTGCGGAAAGTAAGTTTTTAATTTCTGATTAAGGACGAACGCGCAGCACCCCTACACATCATAAGAACACCCCATCGAATAGAAGTAGAGGGTCTTTAAACCTTACTTTGTTCTTATGATCAGATGGCCAAGGAGAATGCCTTAATCAGAAATACAACTAATCTACAAAAACTAATTAGATCTAAGCATATATCTCATATAAGAAAATCGATCTAATTAAAATATGTTTTGTATATATCATATCATGCATATTTTTCAGATCTAAATTATCTCATAATCATCTAAAAATTTAAATTTAAATTTGATCTCATCAAATAAAATTTAATGTAGACCCTATTGTAGAACTATTCTACGACTAGTCCAAACATGCAACTATCATATCTCATATGAACAAATTAATTTTAATTTATTTTCTATTTTTAGATCTGACTATAATATTTATAAGATCAAAAAATAATAAATAAATAAATCTTAAAATCATATTTAATCAAATAAAAATTAAGATTATACTAGACTACACATAGAATAATTCAATTCCTAGTTTAGTTATGTATCTCATACATATTAGATCTAGATTAATTAATTTTAATTTTTTAATTTTATAATTTTAGATCTAATCACATCTCATGTAATATCTAAAATCACTAATTTATTAGATTAAATTAGATCTAAATAAATTTTATGGAACCTGGCTCTGATGCCAGTTGAAGGAAAAATCCTGATTTCCCGGGTCAGGTTTGTTCAAATCTAATTGGATCAAGAGCCATATTTCAAACTTTTTTCTAAGATTCAAATCAGATCTAACATTTTTCAGATATAATTTGATGATTTAATAAACAAAAAAATTAAATTAAATTAAATCTAAATTAGTTTTACCTTGATATGGGTAATCCGATTACCCGTTGATGATCTACTGATGGTCTGAGGTTCTGGATCTAGCCACACAAGCACCTGGTCTCTACTGGTATTCACTTAGACTGGATCTAGAGATCTTCTTCTTCTTTATCACATCTCCAAAAATTAGATCTGGATCTGATTTGGAAGATCTTCGAAACTCCTTTCGAAGATCTGCTATCGTCTCTACAGCAGTGCTGTCTTCTTCCTTTCTCGTCAGCCCTATCTTACTTGAATTGCACTAATCTGATGCCCAACTATCCTTAGGCATGGAGAGGAGATAGAGGATCAAAAAGGTGGCATGGAGGAGGGAGAGGGGCAGCCTTAGGGTGAGGTAAGGAAAAAGTTTTATGAAAGTTGGGCGCAGATAGGTCTTTATATAGACTCTACTGCGCCATGCAGTGCCACATCACCCCAGTCAATCACATTGTTTTGTGCAATCAGATCTAAATCTGATTGGTGGGATGACATCACCTGATTCAATTAGATGAGAGACCCATAGATTCATCCTTAGGTGGTGCCTAAGACTGGTTAATGTTTATAGGTGAGGGTCACCTAGTTTGAATCCAAGAAGCAACCTGGAGTCCTATCCATATGGGATTTTAGGCATCCCTATCCATGGACGCACGCCATCCTAGGCATGCACCTCTTTCTTTCCAAAATTTAATAAGAGGACAAGCCCCTATCTGCTCTCCAATAACTGCATGATACATAGGCAGATGTCCAAGGGTCAAAGGTTAATGTTTGACCAAAGTCAAAGGACAAGAATTAGCAGGTGATGGAAAATGATAGGTATTATCTCAAATTTATCTCATAAATTAAGACAACCCTTTTCTAACTTGAACAAGCTCCAGTCAGATCAAGTAAAGGTACCTAAGTGAGCATAAACTCATTTGGCTCGATCGAGATAACTTTTAATGATCGAAAAAGGAGAATGTTAGGCTCAATTGTGTGCCAGCATGATTTTCTTGAACCTAATTAAATCTAATTCAAAATAATTGAACTGGGTTAGTCTAATTGATGAAATTCAGATCCAAATTCTTATTTTTGTGACCCAATTAGGTTCAGTTCTGTATGGTAATGGGATATGTCGTGATCTCTATCATCGACATCATCGAAACTTCTTTCGATGGATCAGAACTCTTCTGATTCAAACAACTAGAATGATCGATCATCTAAATCATTCTAATTGCTTCTAAAATCCACCAGTGACATCTAGCAGTATATGGTGGCAACCCATCAAAACTAAAAATGAACCTCTCGGTGCAGCTACTTATGTGATTAAGTTCTTCTATCTTGAGCCCTGATGAGATTAGGGTTAAGGTGAACTCATCAAACCCTAATTTCTATCATATGATTTAATCATTTGATTCAAGTCCGATGTGAAAACCTTAATAGAAACTCTTTCTATTATTTCAGTCTCTGCCATGGCCATGGGCTTATGGACTTGATTCTCATGATCATCATAGGGCTACTCCTCATCCACCAAGGTAGATAGATTCCATCTTGCTGCAATCCAATTCCTACAATAAACATGCTATAGCCACCATACACCTCGGGGTTCTGAAAGGCTAGGAGATCGATTCATGGTGTAGTCAAACTATAACACCCTTAAGGTGAACTATCGATGTACCTCAGGTCGAAGAATCAGACACACCACTGCAGCTTTGAGTTAGTCATCAACGAGAAGGTAGACTTCCTTATGACTACTCGAGGTGGTCACGCTCAGTGCCCTCATTCTCTAATGAGTATCTGTACTCTCACTTCGGTGTCTCTACACCATAGACTCAAGACTTATCTACTATAAAGAATCGATTGTATACTAACCTTCTGGATCAATCACCATCCTCTTGATGATCCTACGGTCAGGAGCATTTTATGAGTTAATAATGAAAATTCTTGTCTTAAATTTTCAACTCTTGAAAATAAGAATTATCATTACCATTAACTTAAGGGATGTATCACAGACACTAAATACACATATATGATAGAAAATAACTTATTTTATTATTTATAGTCAAATACTATTTTACCCTTAGAAGTGTATTACAAGTATCAGCCAATTCTGGCTTCTAGGGCACACATATCTAATAGTATAAGTATCCCTTAGACCTAAGATCACCTCAGTGACTTGCAAGCAACACACTGTTTATTGGTACCAGACTAACTAAATTTTAATTCAGCAACGGAAGGCTTTCGAGCATAGTCAAGTACTTGCGAAGTTGGAGTGTGATCAAGATGAAATTGACCACTCCATGAGTTGGAGAAGAATGTATCACTGTATTTCAATATAGCAAAACCATGGTCAGGATAATCTATTAGATGGATTTGATATTTTGATCTATAATGTGGACAACCTGATCAAAGTTGATAGTTGAACTCTGAGGTATCCTATGAGCATTATGGTTAAGGCGATGAATTATATGGAAACTATATCTGCATGGGTTTTAAGGATGGTGTTCTACACCTTCGATCTATTCGATTGTCGGGTATGATTGCTAGATGGTCACTTCGATTGGTATAAGAATCTATTTCTATACTACCAGTTTAGGTTCAGACCTATGAGGTTACACACATTACAGTTTATGTTCCAATCGGATCATTGATCAAAAATTTAGAATTGTTCTAGGGTTAAATAATCAATACGATTGATGTTTGACCTGGTGCAAGTGTTGCAGGAAGATCAATTAGCAATTTGATTGCTAATTGGCTTAATTTATTAAGACAATAGACTGAGATTAAGTATAATTAAATATAATTTAATTAAATTTAGTTTGGGCTTGATTGGATCAGGTCCAATTAGCTTATTGGATAAGCCAAGTGCAAGGAAGAACTAGTCCAAGTCTAACTAGGACTCGGGTCAACCTAATTTTCTAATTTGATTAAAAAATTAAATTAGAATTAAATCTAATTTAATCTAATTTAATTAAGTTCATAAATAATCTAGGATCTTATTTAATTAGGTTGGTTTACTCTTATTTTTATTTGGTTAAAAGATCTTATTTGATCAGGTCAAAATAGGAGTCCTAGTGTGACTAGGACTCCCTATTCCTTATGCCACCTAATCCTCACACCCCACCCCTTTGATGCGAGACAGCCTAAAAAAAAAAAGAAAAAAAAATACAAAGCTTTCTTTTGTTCATCAATAATAAATCACGTCTGACCATGGCACATTATTCTCAGGATAGAGAGTATAGTTGCCTATACTCTGCTCAAGAGGCATGATTGATTGACATGGGACCAAAGCATGATCAATCTAAATGATGCTGATGAATGCCATTTTAGAGATCAATAATTAACTAGCAATAATAAAGTGAATAGATAGATAGCAAAAATTAAACATGCTCATGAATAATTATAAAAAAAATATATATAAATGGAATGAACGATAGCAAGAAATTAAGTCCGCAAGAAAATCGACAAAAAAGATAAGAAGAATCCAGATCATGGTAGTTAAGAAACTACCCTGATTAGGGCTCCTAATCTTTTAACTAAGCAGATGTATCGATAAAGAACTGGATCTTTACCAACATCATATCTAAAAAAAAATAAAATAAAAATCAAAGATCAGTTGAGAAGGAACGAAGGTCATTGTCAACGTTTGATCTATAGAATAATAGATCACTCTTTCTCTCTCTGCATGATAGATGAAAATCTTGGAGGAGACAGATCTTCTTTTGATGGAATATGCTTATGTAGGTAGATGGTGAAGATAAATCGGGGTCGTAGGAATACTAAATCTCAAGAAAATGAATGTTAAGGAGATAGAAAAAGATGGGCCTCACACCCTCCCCTCGTGGGGCAATTTTAGATCTCACATCCTCTCCCTCTCGGAGCGACCAACATAAGTGTCTGTGGAAATTATAAATTGATTGATTCATTCATTGTCTCATTCATGAAAGATATATGGGTTTATATAGAATCCTAGGGATCCTATTTCATTAGGAATCCTATTCTCTTTACAAGAAAAAAATCAACCCTCCCAACACAAAAGTAAAACATTATGTATGGTTTTCAAATACAATAATATATCATATCTATCTTTTATGGAACCATACGAAAGAAATCAGCCTTTTAACAAAATAAGTAAGAAATCAAGAACTCTTAAGAAATCCTAGGAAAGAAAAGGAACTCCATGTGGGCGCTTGATGCCTGGCACAACATGGCATGAGGATCCTTGGGCATGGCACATGCTGGAGTGTGTTTTTCCTTGTTGGGCGTGTGGAGGGTGGTGGCTCCAAAGATGATATGGACCAAGCTTACTTCTTTATGATGGTCTCTTTCCAAATAAGGCTCAATCTAAAATAAACCCAAGTATGGTCCTATGGATCCAAAACTAAATGCATCAAAAGAACTAATTGATTAAATCAAAAGGACTAGAACAAAATAATTGAAGTAGAGTTATTCTGATATGGCTTCTTCAATTCAAATTGAATCTAAATTATGTTGCCAACTTCTGATGGCTCTGGTGTCCGCACCAATTCTCTCGGGGTGGGGAGAACTCGACCATATTTAGTGGAGGTCGATTTTGCTCTGGTGATGCTCAAACAAATCAGGATCAATATGTTGTAGCTCTTCTTGAGTGATTCAGATATCCTCAGACTCCGATCGACCTCACCATCTAACTAAGTACCGCTATTAGCCTCGACTCTGGGTGGAGATGATCTGCTCATCCAAAATTCTCTCAATCTAATCATGCTTTGACATTTTGGTCGGTGGACATTTAGGAATAGGCTCTCTCTCAAAGGTTGGTTCAGGCTCAAATGGCTCACTAGGTACACAAGTTGGCTCTTTATAGGCAATGAGATCTGCAATGCTAAAAGTAGAGCTAATTTCAAAATCAGAAGATAAGTCTACAACATACGCATTTGGTCCGATCTTCTTTAAAATCTTAAATGGACCTGCTTCTCAAGCATGTAACTTCTTGACGGTTCCTGGTAGGAATCATTCAGGCCTCATTCGAACCATTACATAGTTTTCTTCCACAAACTCTTGAGCACGTCGATGAGAATCAGCATTCTACTTATAAATTTTATTACTAATACTAATTTTTTTACTGATCTCTTTTTGTAAACTCTTGACATGCTGTGCAAATAACTCTGCAGATTCAAAAATTCTAGCATGCATGGATAGTGAGATAAGGTCTATTGATTTTTTAGGTTGATATCCATGAACTACTTTCTTGGGATGATCTATCTTAGGGTCCTCATGAACTTCTCTCGTAGTAATCATCCAAACTGGTGATCCTTTACTCACGATCATCTCTAATTCCTTAGCACCTATAAGACGGAGGCTTTTCTTTTTGATATTTTCTTTTGGTCCACCATCTATCTTTCAATTGGTAGTCTTAGATGGGGAAAAATTGATCGTGATCTTCTTACCCTTATGAGTGAAACTACAGGAGTTGGTTCGGCCATAAATCGTAATATCATTGTCAAACAACCAAGGCCGACATAATATGATACTTCCAACTTCCATGGATAAGACATCGCACCAAATATGATCCTAATAAGAATGGAGCTGGATCGAAACACGACATCTAAGTTTGATGGGAATAAAAGAGGAATCTATACAAGACACACAGTATGGACTGGGATGATCTACAGGAGCTAATTCTAATCACTTAACCGTGTCGGTGGAGATGGCGTTGATATAGCTACCACTATCAATGATCACCTTACAATTTTATCACTAAATTTTATGAAGATATGAAAAATAGAAGTTCTACGCCAGTCTTCACTCTTCTTAGTCTGTGCTAGAACATACCTAACGACTCCAAGCTGAAGGTCTGACTTCGGTGTAACAAAACATAGGATTTTCTCAGTACTCTCAAACTGCTCGGCTAAGTCTGGATCAGTTTCATAAACTTTCTTCTTAATATTTTCTAGAGTTTTCTCTTCTATTTCTTCCATAAATAATGATCGGTTGGGACATTATGTAGCAAAATGACCATAATCATGACACTTGAAGCAGTGTGATCGAGAACTACTTCTCTTAGATAACTTTTCTACAACTCTTTTTTCTTTATCTTCTTTTCTCATAATAGGATTGTCAGTGGACATCCATTACTAGGAGTCTGGGTAGTATTGGGTCTCGATCTAGAAGGGGTTACTCGGCTAGATTCAAGATGACGAATGGTCGAATACCTAAAAAATCTCTTAAAGTCTAGGGTAAGTTGATAAGCTTGTTCTAACATGGTTACCTCCCGCAAAAAGAGCTCACACTGGATATCTTCTCATAATCTAGCTCTAAATCTGGACAAGATAATAACCCTATCTTTAGTTACTCCACATCTCTTGAGGTACTCATCAAATCTCATGATATACTCTGTGATTGATCTATTTTCTTGAGTAAGTCTCTGCCACTGATCTTAAAGTCTTTGTTGGTAGGAGGTGGGGAGGTATTTTTCTCTAAGTTTCTCCTTCATTTTATCTCAGGTTTCTATCGGATCTTGTCTTCTCTGGTTGAGAAGACGTTCAACACTTTTCCAATAAAGTCGAGCTTGCCTAACCAACATCATCCTAGCAAATCTAACTCTTCTTGCTTCAGACATTTCACCCCATCCAAAATAGTGGTCCATGCTCGATTTTCAATCTAGGTACTCTCTCGAATCTAGACAACCATCAAAACTTGGGGCTTCGATCTTTATATTCCTAAGGACATGCTCATCCTGATCGAACTGGTTATGATGGGAGCGTGCTGCTATAGGTCGATCTAGGTCGAGGTTCCTTCTTCTTTGTCCTATAGGTAGTTGGGAAGACTCAGGTTCAGATTATCTTTGCCTAGCTTCTTCTAGTGCTATTATTTTTTCACTCATGATTTTCATAAAATCTTTCATATCATCAAACTTCTCAATCAGGACATTAATGATGGTTGCTGTATTGGGATCCATGTTGGTACTGGGTGAGAAAGTAGAACGTTGGTACTGGATACCTGATCTAGTGGACAAGCAAGTCTAGGATGCAGGAATAAGATGCAGTAAAAAAGAAAAAGAATACTGAAAAGTAAATTATGAAATTTAAATTATAAAAATTTAACTTGCAGGAATTTTAAATTGCAGAATTTAAAGTAAAGGCCTAACCAATCCAGCTCTAATACCAAATTAATGCAAGACAGCCTAAAAAAAAAAATGAAAACACAAAGCTTCCTTTCGTTCATCAACAACAAATCACATCTGATTGTGGCACATTATTTCCAGGACAGATAGTATAGTTGCTTATACTCTGCTCAGAAGGCATGACTGATTGACATGGGATCAAAGCACGATCAATCTAAATGATGCTGATGAATGCCATTTTAGAGATCAATAAATAACTAGCAATAATAAAGTAAATAGATAGATAGCAAAAATTAAACATACCCATGAATAATTGCAAAAAAAAATATAAATGGAATGAAGGATAGCAAGAAATTAAGTCCGCAAGAAAATCCAAAAAAATGATAAGAAGAATCCGGATCGTGGTAGTTAAGAAACTACCTTGATTAGGGCTCTTAATCTTTTAACCAAACAGATCTATTGATAAGGAACTAGGTCTTTACCAATATTAGATCTAAAAATAAAAAATAAAAATCAAAGATCAGTTAAGAGAGAATGAAGGTCCTTGTCAATATTTGATCTATAGAATAATATATCATCCTTTCTCTCTCTGCATGATTGATGAAAATCTTGGAGGAGACAGATCTTTCTTTGATGGAATATGCTTATGTAGGTAGATGGTGAAGATGAATCGGGATCGTAAGAACATTGAATCTCAAGAAAATGAATGTTAAGGAGATAGAAAAAGGTGGGCCTCACATCCTCCCCTCGTGGGGCGATTTTGGATCTCACACCCTCTCCCTCTCGGAGCGACCAATACAAGTGTTTGTGGGAATTATAAATTGATTCATTCATTCATTATCTCATTCATGAAAGATACATGGGTTTATATAGGATCCTAGGGGTCCTATTTCTTTAAGAATCCTATTTTCTTTACAAGAAAAGAATCAATCCTCCCAACAAAAAAGTAAAATATTATGTATAATTTTTAAATATAATAATATATCATATTTATCTTTTATGTAACCATAGAGAAGAAATCAGTCTTTTAACAAAATAAGTAAGAAATCAAGAACTCTTAAGGAATCCTAGGGAAGAAAAGGAACTCCATGTGGACGCTTGATGCCTGGCACAACTTGGCAAGAGGATCCTTGGGCATGGCACATGCTGGCATGTATATTTTCTCCCTGAGTGTGTTGAGGGTGGTGGCTCCAAAGATGACATGGACCAAGCTTGCTTCTTTATGATGGTCTCTTTCCAAATAAGGCTCAATCCAAAATAAACCCAAGTATGGTCCTATGGATCCAAAACTAAATACATCAAAAGAACTAATTGATTAAATCAAAAGGACTAGAATAAAATAACTGAAGTAGAGTTATTCTGATAAGACTTCTTCAATTCAAATTGAATCTAAATTATGTTGCTGACTTCTGATGGCTCTGGTGTCCGCACCAGTTCCCTCAGGGTGTGAAGAACTTGATCCTGTCGAGTGGGGGTCGATTTTGCTTTGGTGATGCTCAAGCAAATCGGGATCAATACACTGCAGCTCTTCTCGAGTGATCTAGGTATCCTCAGACTCCGATCGACCTCACCATCTAACTAAGTACCATTGATAGCCTCGACTCTGGGTGGAGATGATCTACTCATCCAAAATTCTCTCAATCTGATCAAGCTTTGACATTTTGGCTGGTGGACATTCAAGAATAGGCTCTCTCTCAAAGGTTGGTTCAGGCTCAAATGGCTCACTAGGTATCCAAGTTGGCTCCTTTTAGGTGCTGCAATGTTAAAAGTAGAGCTAATCCCAAAATCAGAAGGTAAGTCCACAACATACGCATTTGGTCCGATCTTCTTTAAAATCTTAAATGGACCTACTCCTCGAGCATGTAACTTCTTGACAGTTTTTGATGGAAATTATTTAGGCCTCATTCGAACCATTACATAGTCTCCTTCCACAAACTCTTGGGCACGTCGATGAGAATCTGCATTCTATTTATAAATTTTATTACTAATACTAATTTTTTTACTGATCTCTTTATGTAAACTCTTGACATGCTGTGCAAATAACTCTACAGATTCAAAAATTCTAGCATGCATGGGCAATGGGATAAGGTCTATTGATTTTCTAGGTTGATATCCATGAACTACTTTCTTGGGATGATCTATCTTAGGGTCCTCACGAACTTCTCTCATAGCAATCATCCAAACTGGTGATCCTTTACTCACGGTCATCTCTAATTCCTTAGCACCTATCAGATGGAGGCTTTTCCTTTTCATATTTTCTTTTGATCCACTGTCTATCTTACTATTGGTAGCCTTAGATGGGGAAGGATTGATCGTGATCTTCTTACCCTTATGAGTGAAACTACAGGAGTTGGTTCGGCCATAAATCGTAATATCATTGTCAAACAGCCAAGGCCGACCTAATATGATACTTGTGACTTTCATGGGTAAGACATAGCACCAAACATGATTTTGATAAGAATGGAGCTGGATGGAAACACGGCATCTAAGTTTGATGGGAATAAAGGAGGAATCTATCCAAGACATACGGTATGGGCTGGGATGATCTATAGAAGCTAATCCTAATCGCTTAACCGTGTCGGTGGAGATAGCCTTGATACAGCTACCGCTATCAATGATCACCTTACAAATTTTATCACTAAATTTTATGAAGGTATGAAAAATATAAGTTCTACGCCAGTCTTCACTCTTCTTAGTCTGTGCTAGAACATACCTAACGACTCCAAGCCTAAGGTCTGACTTTGGTGTAACAAAACTTAGGATTTCCTCAGTACTCTCAAACTGCTCGGCTAAGTCTGGATCAGCTTCATAAACTTTCTCCTCAATATTTTCTAGAGTTTTCTCTTCTAATTCTTCCATAAATAACGATCGATTGGGATATTGTGCAGCAAAATGATCGTAACCATGGCACTTAAAGCAGTGGGATCAAAAACTACTTTTCTTAGATAACTTTCCTGCAACTCTTTTTCCTTTATCTTTCTTTCTCATATTCGGATTTGTAGGTGGAGGTCTATTACTAGAAGTTTGGGTAGCATTAGGTCTCGATCTAGAAGGGGTTACTCGACTAGGTTCAAGATGATGGATGGTCGAATACCTAGAAAATCTCTCAAAGTCTAGGGCAAGTTGATAAGCTTGTTCTAATGTGGTTATCTCTCACAAAAAGAGCTCATGCTGGATATCTTCTCATAATCCAGCTCTAAATCTAGACAAGATAACAACCCTATCTTCAGTTACTCCATATCTCATGAGGTACTCATCAAATCTCATGATGTACTCTGTGACTGATCTATTTCCTTAAGTAAGTCTTTGCCACTGATCTAAAAATCTTTGTTGGTAGGAGGTGGGGAGGTATTTTTCTCTAAGTTTCTTCTTCATTTCATCCCAGGTTTCTATCGGATCTTGTCTTCTCTGGTTGAGAAGATGTTCAACACTTTCCCAATAAAGTCGGGCTTGCCTAACCAACTTCATCCTAGCAAACCTAACTCTTCTTGCTTCAGACATTTCGTACCATCCAAAATAATGGTCCATGCTTGATTCTCAATCTAGGTACTCTCTCGGATCTAGACAACCATCAAAACTTGGAGCTTTGATCTTTACATTCCTAAGGACATGCTCATCCTGATCAAACTAGTTATGATGGGGGTGTGCTGCTATAGGTCGATCTAGGTCGTGGTTCCTTCTTCTCTATCCTGTAGGTAGTTGGGGAGACTCAGGTTTAGATTATCTTTGCCTAGCTTCCTCTAGTACTGTTATTCTTTCACTCATGATTTTCATAAAATCTTTCATATCATCAAACTTCTCAATCAGGACATTAATGATGGCTGCTGTATCAGGATACATGTTGGTACTGGGTGAGAAAGTAGGATGTTGGTACTAGATACTTGATCTAGTGGTAATGTAAGTCCAGGATGTAGGAATAAGATGCAGTAAAAAAGAAAAAAAAATACTAGAAAGTAAATTATGAAATTAAAATTATGAAAATTTAACTTGCAGAATTTTTAAATTGCAGAATTTAAACTAAAGCCCTAACCAATCTTGCTCTGATACCAAATTGATGCGGAACAGCCTAAAAAAAAAAGAAAAAAAAATACAAAGCTTCCTTCCATTCGTCAACAAGAAATCATGTCCGGCCATGGCACATTATTTCCAGGATAGAGAGTATAGTTGTCTATACTCTGCTCAAGAGGCATGACTAACTGACATGGGACCAAAGCACGATTAATCTAAATGATGCTGATGAATGTCATTTTAGAGATCAGTAAATAACAAGCAATAATAAAGTAAATAGATAGATAGCAAACATTAAACATGCTCATGTATAATTACAAAAAGAAAAATATAAATGGAATGAAGGATATCAAGAAATTAAGCCCGCAAGAAAATCCAAAAAAAAGATAAGAAGAATCTGGATCATGGTAGTTAAGAAACTACCCTGATTAGGACTCTTAATCTTTTAACCAAGTAGATCTATCGATAAAAAATTGGATCTTTACCAACATCAAATCTAAAAAAAATAAAAATAAAAATCAAAGATCAATTGAGAAGGAATGAAGGTCCTTGTTAATGTTTGATCTGTAGAATAATAGATCACTCTTTCTCTCTCTGCATGATAGATGAAAATCTTGGAGGAGATAGATCTTCTTTCGATGGAATAAACTGATGTAGGTAGATGATGAAGATGAATTAAGATCGTAGAAATACTGAATCTCAAGAAAATGAATGTTAAGGAGATAGAAAAAATGGACCTCACCCCTCTCTGGGGCCAACTTTTGGGTCGTCGACACCCTCTTCCCTCTTAGAGGAGCAATACAAGTGTTTATGGGAATTGTAAATTGATTCATTCATTCATTGTCTCATTCATGAAATATACATCGGTTTATATAGGATCCTAGGGGTTCTATTTCTTTAGGAATTCTATTCTCTTTACAAGAAAAAAATCAACCCTCCCAAACAAAAAAGAAAATGGTATTAAATTTATCATATTATCTATAAAATAGTGTTAAATAAATAAACTAATGAGTGTCATGTGCTATTCAATTATTACATAGAAAAATATGAGCTAGTTAAGAACATCAATATAGTAAGGAATCTAACTCATTAAGAAATCCTAATTAAGGTAATGAAAAGAACTCCAGTGTGGCGCTTGATGCTGCCACATAACTTGGCACTTGAGGATCTCGGCATGGCACATGCTAGCATGTGTATTTGCCTCCCTGGCATATGGAGGTAGTGGTGGCTCCACGAGATGATGGTGGACCAGTTTGTCTTATGATGTCTCTTTTCAAATAAGACTTAATCCAAAAATAAACCCAAGTATGATCCTATGGACTAAAACTAAAATGCATCAAAAAAACTAATTTATTAAATCAAAGAGAACTGAGAATTAAGCGAATAAATTGATAGTAGAGTTTTCTGCAATATTCGTGCTTCTTCAATTTCATCTCAAATTGAATCATATCAAATATATATTACCAACTTTGATGGCTTTAGGTATCCGCACTGTTAGATATGTATGTTGCCGTAGAATGCCAGGAATTGACTGACACTTGTAAATCACTTGCTAAGGGCCAAATCTATAATTTTGTACTATTAAAATAATAAATCTAGTATTATTTTCTATCATATATGTGGTTATTTTTTTAGTGTCTGTGATATATCCCTTAAGTTAATATGTAATGATAATTCTTATTTTCAAGAGTTGAAAATTTAAGACAAGAATTTTTCATTATTAAACTCATAAAATGCTCCTGACGCTAGGATCATCATGAGGATGGTCATTGATTTGGAAGTTTAGTGTACAATCGCTTCTTTATTAGTAGAATGAGTCTTGAGTCTTATGGTGTAGAGAATCGAGCAGAGAGTACATGTACTCGTGTAAGAGAACAAAGGCACTGAGTGTGGACCACCTCGAGTAGTCATAGAAAGTCTTACCTTCTCGTGATGACTGACTCGAAGGCTGTAGTGGTGTGTTGGTTGTTTAGCCTAAGGTGCATTGGTGGTTCCTCTTGAGGGTGTTATAATTTTGACCCACCGATGACTTGATCTCCTAAGCCATTCGAATCCGTGAGGTGTATGTGGCCTATAGCATGTGTTCATGTACGAGAATATGGATTGCACCAAGATGGAAATCTATCTACCTCCCCGGTGGATGAGGAGCATCGCCTATGATGAATCATAGAAATCAAGTCCATAAGGCCCATGGCCAGGCAGAGAGTGAAAAATAATAGAAGAGTTTTCTGATTAAGGTTTTCACATCGAAACTTGAATCAAAAATGCATTAATCGTATTGATAGAAATTAGGATTTTGATGAGTTCACACTTAACACCATCTAATCGCGGGCTCAAGATAGAAGACCTTAATCACACAAGTAGCTGCACGGAGATGTTCATTTTAGTTTTTGATAGGATTGCCACATATAACTGTAGATGTCACTGATGGAGTTTGGAGCAATTAGAATGATTTAGATGATCGATCATTCTAGTTGTCTGAATTAAGAAAGAGTTTTGATTCATCGAAGAGTTTCAATGATTTGATGGATGGAGATCATGACAAAATCTCATTACCATACAGAACTGATACTTTAATTGTGTCACACAAACAAAGATTGTCAATCGGATATCATCAATTGGACAAAACCCAGTCAATTGATTTTGAATAGAATTCAATCTTATTGTTCCAGGAAAGCGTGCTGCACATGTTGAGCCTAAAATTCTCTTTTCTATCCCATTAAAAGTTATCTCGACTAGCCAACAATGAGTTATTGTGCTCACTCACGTACCTTTTACCTATCTGAATGGAACTTGTCTAGGTCAGAAAGGTGTTGTCTTATTTATGAGAATAAAATTTGAGACAACACTTTGCCATTTTCCATCACCTGCTAATTTTGTCCCTTTGACTTTGATCAAATCGTTGACCTTTGACCTTTGTACGATCTGCCTCTCATGTGTTTATGCACTTATTTGGAAGATAGATAAGGGCTTGTCCCCTTAACTGAATTTTGAAAAGAAGGGTTTCATGCCTTATGGATGGCGTTGCGCCACATGGTCATGGGGATGCCCTGGAGTCCCATACGGATGGGACTCCAGGTGCTTCTTGGGATTCAAACTAGCGTGACCCTCATTCTACTATAGACTTGACCAGTCTTAGCTACCACCTAAGGATAAAATCTAGTTGGATCTCTCATCTGAATTGGATCAGATGATGGCATCCCACCAATCAGATTTAGACTGATTGAATGAAGCAACTGTGATTGGGCCGGCCGATGTGGCACTCCATGGCGCGGTAGGGGATTGCCCACCTCAGGTCAAAGAATCAGACCACAGCTACTGCAATGCATCGAGTCACGTCATGACATGCATGAAGGTAGACTCCCTAATGACTACTCGAGGTCTCACGCTCAGTGTCCTTGTTCTCTATAAAACGAGTACCTATACTCTCGGCTCCGTGTCTCCACACCGTAGACTCAAGACTCATCTTACATAAAGAAGAAGCGATTTTAACAACCAACCTTCGGATCAATCACCATCCTCATGGATGATCCTTGGTCGGGAGCAATTTACTGATTAAATTATTATGATTATGTTAGATTATATGTAGCCCTAAAAAGCCAGATTAGGCTGACACTGTCAATATACTTCTAGGGGCAAAAATTATGAATTTGACTAAAATTAATAAAAGTTGTTATTTTCGTATCCATATGTATGTATTTAGTGTCTTTGATACATCCTTTAGAATTTAATAAGACAATGATTAAATATCATATTTTCAAAGAGAATGAAAATTTTAAGACATGGAATAATCATTATAACTCATAAATTGCTCCTGACCAAGGATCATCACGAGATGGTGATTGAATCCAGGAAGGTATGGTGTACAGAATGCGCTTCTCCTTAAGATTAATCTTGAGCCTACTATGAGTGTGGAACACCGGAGTGAGAGTTAGGTACTCGTTGAGAGAAGGGCACTGAGCGTCGAACCACCTCGATAGTCATGCTAGGGAAGTCTACCTTCTCACTCATGACTGACTCGAATGCCGGCAGTTGCAATTCTGATTCTTTGACCTGAGGTAACTCACAGTATCACCTTGAGGGTGTATAGTTTGACTACACATTAACTCCGGTCTCCTGAGCCATATGGAACCCTAAGGTGTATGTTGGCTATAGCATGTTCATTGTAGAAATGGATGGATCCAATTGGAATCTATCTAACCTCGGTGGGTTAGAAAGACAGCCCTAATGATAATCATGAGACGGAGTCCTGCAGAAGCCCAGGCCATATAGCCGTTAACGACCGTAGAAGTGAAATAAAAGCAGAAAGATTTCTAATTTAGATTTTCACATTGGACTTCGAATCGAATGAATTACATCATATGACAGAAAACTAGGGTTTGGACGAGTTTACCTTAACTCCTAATCTATCCGGGGCTCAAATAGAAGACGAATCACACAGTGGTAGCTACACCAAAAGGTTCGCATTCAGCTCTGATGGTTGCCACCATATACTGCTAGGTAGTCACTTACGAGGTGGATTTTGGGAGCAATTAGATGATTTAAGATGATCTTACTTCTACCTGTATCGAATCAAAACAGAGTTCTATCCTCGAAAGAGTTCGATGATGTCGAATGATAGAGATCAGTACATATCCTATTAACCATACAGAATCCTCGAGAACCTAACTGATCACACAAACAAGGGTTTGATTTGGTGATCACAAATTGAACTTATCTAGTCAAGTTGATTTGATATGAGATTCATACGGTATCAAGAAAATCGGTAGCGCTCGAGTTGAACCTAACTTACTTCTTTTTCTAATCAAAAATAAAGTTTGTCCTGTCTGACCAAGGAGAGTTTTGTGAGCTCATTAAGTCAACAGGCCTTCATAAATGTCCGCTACTGGAGGTTGTCCAGTCAGAAAAGGTTGTTTATTTTGTAGACATAAACCCATGAGAGCCATTCATTGATCATATCTGTCATAATTTTTTTTCTATTGACTTGGTCAAAAAGTCAACCTTGACATGGGTCAAACGTTGAACCTTGACACTTTGACTCTTTATGACCACCACCGTCATAGCACCTAACATTGGAGAGCTGGTGGGGCACTGACTCCCCACTACCAGAATAGCACAAAAGAGGGCGTCATGCACATACCACCTAGGTGTGTGCCTAAGTGAGGCGCCTAGGAGTCCTGTTGACAAGGACTCACCTCTCTTTGGATCCAATTAAGTCTTCTAAGAAATCAGTTTGGCTGATCTTAGGGCACCTACTACTTATCATTATATAGCACAGGATTGAAACGCATAGGACAGGACTCTTACAACTTATCCCACCCAATCAGACATGATTTCTAGTATCTGAATTTTCACACAAAGGGTTTAGATTAACAAGACGTAGGCAATTACGAGATATTCAATAATTTCTAGTCGCGTATTATAAAGATTATACATTCACCTCACATAGTGCCCAACTCAGAATATGTAAACTGTAGAACATGATATGGATTGAGTGAATCAAGAATTCCCCATAGCCCAAGGCCTGCCTCTCCCTCCTTCCTCCATGCCAACCTCACTTCTCCTTCTCCCTCATCCACATGTCCAAGATTTGACTTGGTTGGTGCGATCCAGATACATCCAACAAAAGAACGATCAAAAAGCAAGAAGGCTGTACGCTGACTATAAAGGACGACCGCTGAACTATAAAAAGAAAGTAATATATGAAGATCCTTTAGAATCAGATCTAAGATCTGATTTTTGGAGACCGTGAAGAGAAGAAGAGATCTCCCAGATCTAGCCCGATGGGATATCGATAGAGGCCAAGGCCTTGCGTGGCTAATCCAGAACTTTCCGCTGGATACAGGACATCAAAACCAGGGTAATAGGAATTGCCGAATCAGATCAAAGAGAAAAAATTTTGAAATATATCTTTGATCTGATCAGTTTATCTGAACGAACCTGAATTCGGGAAATCAAGATTTCTCTTCAACTAGTATCAGAAATCTGCCATGGGTTTCTAGAAAAATGTTTAGGATCTAGTTTTAAATTCGTATTTAATCAACAACATCACTATTGATCGTATCAAGTTCGATGTAGAATGTGATCGGATCTAAAAATCAGAAATAAATTAAAATTAAAGATTAGGATCTAAGATTCAGAGAAGAATTGCATGACTAGTTCTAATATGAATAGTGTCTATAGAAAATAGTCTTGCATGTTTTCAAATTTAATTTGATTAACCCATATTATTAGATTCATTTATTTACTATTTCTAATATTAATAATGGTTATAGTAAACATCTAAAAAATAGTAAAATAAAATTATTTAATTTAAACTCAATATGAGAATGTATTGATGCATGTTCTAGACTAGTTGTAGAATAGTCTACATAGTTGTCTAGATTAGGGTATTTTGATAAGATCAAATTTAAATCTAATTTTAGATTATTATGAATAATTGATCTGAAAAACATGCAAGAATTCGAATACATGAGATGTAGTAAAATATGCCATGGATTGACTACTTTGTATACAAATATATGATCATAAGATCTTAAATACTATTTATACACAATCAGTATTGAATGTTCTGATTAAGGCGTTCCTACTTATTGTGCCAGTACAGACCCACAACCGATTTCCATTTTACATAAGAACCAAAGAAGGAAATTTGAAGGCCCTCTCTTCCTATTCGATGGGTGTTCTTATTTATGGTAAGGGGTGCGCGTGTATCTACCTCTATTCAATCAGAACCCAAACTACTTTTGCAAAACCCTAGATCCATGATAATCCATAGACTTTATTGTCAATTTTATTTATGAACCCTACTAATTAAGAATTAAGTTTAATGAAATATAATGTAGGTCTAAAATGAGAATTTTAGATCTAAGACATATTCATAATTTGTCGGGCATGGTAGCATCAATTAGGTCTAAGCGGTTGATCAGACCGAATCAAGAGTTGGTTAGATTGATCAATCAATGACTTAAATTGACCGCTAATAGGATAATCAGGGTCAAGATCGAGTCAACGATCAACAAGACCCTAATTTAGGCTCGAGGTAGAGTCCTGGATTGTAGGCTAACCCAATTGGTTCTGACTCAATAATTTGGTGTCTAAAGATAAGTTTCGGCACATACGATCGACTGGTTTTAATTGGAAGCTACTCGATCTTCCTGAACTAGCGTTCTTTATGAGTTAATGGCATAATTCCTTCCACCGATCTCACTTACCGCTGAGCCAAATATCTGTTGAGAACAGTATCTCGATCTAGGGTCCCATAATCCGAGCTATACCCATGCCAATAGTGATTATAGTACATAATTGTTATGATAAGAGCCAAGTCTTATAGTTTAATGAGAACCTGAATCAATTCACTCTCCTAAGAAAAAGAATTAAGTACAATAAATCATTCCACACTATATGTAAAGATGTAATATCGCAGCCACTTCCCAGGCGGGTGATTTTCTCAGCTGATACAGTGGCTCAGTTGCACCGAGAAGAACGCAACCATGTCTATTATGCATTGATTCTACGGGTTGGAGGGTGTAGAC
>QRFJ01002250.1:256332-284719 GCA_006176705.1 Cocos nucifera | reverse complement strand
AAGCCAGAATTGACTAATACTTGTAATACACATCTAAGGATAAAATTATAATTTTAACTATAAATAATAAAATAATTATTTTTCTATCACATATGTGTATTTAAAGTGTCTGTGATACATCCTTTGAGTTAATGGTAATGATAATTCATATTTTCAAGAGTTGAAAAATTTAAGACATGAATTTTCATTATTAACTCATAAAATGCTCTCGACCATAAGGATCATCACGAGGATGGTGATTGATCCAAAGGTTTGGTGTACGAATCGCTTCTCTTTAGTAGATGAGTCTTGAGTCTACGGTGTGGAGACACCAGAGCGAGAGTACAGGTACTCGTTAGAGAATGAGGGCACTGAGCGTGACCACCTCGAGTAGTCATTAGGAAGTCTACCTTCTCGTCAATGACTGACTCGACTCGATGCTGCAGTGGTGTGTCTGGTTCTTTGACCTGAGGTGCATCGGCAGTTCACCTTGAGGGTGTTATAGTTTGACTACACCATAACTCGGTCTCCTAGCCATTCAGAATTCCTGAGGTGTATGTTGGCTATAGCATGTTCATTGTAGGAATTGGATTGCATCAAGATGGAATCTATCTACCTCGGTGGTAGAGGAGCAGCCCTATGATGATCATGAGAATCAAGTCCAGAAGCCCATGGCCATGGCAGAGTGAAATAATAGAAAGAGTTTCTATTTAGGATTTTCACATCATTGGACTTGAAATCGAATGATTACATCATATGACAGAAACTAGGGTTTGACGAGTTCACCTTAACCCTAATCTGATCGGGGCTCAAGATAGAAGAACTTAATCACACAGGTAGCTGCATACCAAGAGGTTCGCATTTTTCAGCTCTGATGGGTTGCCACCATATACTGCTAGGTGTCACTGGTGGATTTTGGAGAGCAATTAGAATGATTTAGATGATCGATCATTCTAGCTGTTCGAATCAGAAGAGTTCTGATCCATCGAAAGGAGTTTCGATGATGTCGATGATAGAGATCATGACATATCCCATTACCATACAGAACTGAACCTAACTGGGTCACACAAATAAGGGTTTGAATCTGGTGATCATCATCAATTGAACTGATCCAGTTCAATTGATCTGAATGAGATTCAATTAGGTTCAAGAAAATCGTGCTAGCACTCGATTGAACCTAACGTTCTTCTTTTACTATCATAAATAAGTTGTCCTGACTGAGCCAAAGGAGTTTGTGCTCAATCAGAGGCCTTCACTTGGTCTGACTGGAGCTTGTCCAAGTCAGAAAAGGTTGTCTTATTTTGTAAGACATAATACCTATCCATTTTTGGTCACCTGCCATTTGTCGTCCTTTGACTTTGGTCAAAAGTTGACCTTTGACTGGTCAAATGTTGACCATTGACACTTTGACTTCTGTCCATGTGTCATGCACCTATTGGAGAGCTGGTGGGGGCTTTGTCCTCCTGCTAAAAAGAGGCAAGGAGGAGGGCGCACGCCTAGGGAGGCGTGTGCCCAAGCTGGAGGCGCCTAGGAGTGGCGTTGCCCCAAGCAGGAGGGACTCCAGGAGTTGCCCTCATTGGATAGGGACTCCATCTCCTTTTTGGATTCTGATTAGACTTCTTCTAAGAATCAAGTTTGACTGATCTTAGGCGCCATCTAAGGAGGAATCCAAGGGACTCTATTTCCACCAATCAGATTTAGATCTGATTTCATCAAAGGGTTGTGATTGGTTGGGAAGAAGAGGAGTTGGATCAAAGAGTCTATAAATAAGACCCTGACGCCCACTGCAATGGCGTAGCATTGAAAAAGGTCTAATAAATTCCCATGCTGCCAAGAATTTGAGCTTCTCCCTCCTCCTCCATGCCAAAGCCCATCCTTCTCCCTCTCCTCTCCATGCCTCCAAAGTGCTTTTGGATCCAAGTTGGTGCTTCAATCCAAAAGGTTTTTTGGGCGAGATTGAAAGCGATCCAAGAAGAGAAAGGCGATAAAAGGAAGAAGGCTGCACTGCTGCAAGAGACAAACTGCTGATCTTCAAAAGGTATTTTGAAGATCCTCCAAGATCAGATCCAGATCTAATTTTTGGAGATGTGATAGAGAAGAAGAGGATCTCCAGATCCTAGCCTGAGTGGATACCGGTAGAGGCCAGGCACTTGCGTGGCTAGATCCAGAACCTTCCGCTGCATACAGGATCATCAATGGGTAATAGGATTACCCATAATCAAGATAAATTAAATTAAATTTAATTTCTAATTTTAATTTTAATTTTAAATAATTTTAAATTATAAAATTAGATTTAAAATTCTAGATCTAATTTAGATCAAAGAGAAAAAAATTTTGAAATATATCTCTTGATCCGATCAGATCTGAACGAACCTGATCCGAAAAATCAGGATTTTCCTTCAACTGGTATCAGAGCCAAGGTTCTAAATTATTTAGATCTAATTTTAAATTTATTTTAATTAAAAATAAGTGATTTTAGATGTCACATGAGATGTGATCAGATCTGAAAATCAGAAAAAATTAAAATTAAATAATTTGGATCTAAGATTAGAAAATATGCATGACTAGTTCTAAAATAGAATAGTTCTATAGAATAGTCTTGCATGTCATTAAATTTAATTTGATTAAATCATAATTTTTAGATCTATTTATTTATTATTTTTTGATATTATAATTATTATAATAATATCTAAAAAATAAAAAATAAATTTATTTAATTTTAAACATCATATGAGATATGATTGATGCATGTCTAGACTAGTTGTAGAATAGTTCTACATAAGTTATCTAGATTAGAATTTATTTTGATTAAGATCAAATTTAAATCTAATTTTTTAGATTATTATATGAGATAATTTAGATCTGAAAATATGCATGATTCGATACATGAGATGTATGCAAAATATGCCATGATTAGATCTAATTTGTATATGAGATATATGATATAGATCTAAAACTAATTTTGTAGTATTACATGTTCCTGATTAAGGCGTTCCTCTTGGCCGTCCGATCATAAGAATGAAGAAGTCTGGTCATAAGAATGAAGAGGGTTTAAAGGCCCTCTCCTTCCATTCGATGGGGTGTTCTTATGATGTGTAGGGGTGTTGCTGCACGTTCGTCCTTAATCAGAAATTCCAAAACTTACTTTCTGCAAAACCCTAGATCCTGAAATCCTAGGATTTATTGTGCATATTTTGTTTATGAACCCTAACTTAATTAAGAATTAAGATTATGAAATATTAATTAGGTCTAAAATTGAGAATTTTTAGATCTAAGACATATTCATAATACTGGGTTCGGGCTTGGGTAGCTCAATTAGGTCTAAGCGGTTGATCAAACCGAATCAAGAGTTGGTTAGATGGGATCAACAATGCTTAAATTGACCAGCCTAATAGGATTAAGTCTGGGTCAAGATCGAGTCACATGAGTCATCGATCAAGCAAGACCTAATTAGGCTCAGAGGTTAGAGTCTGGATTGTAGGCTAACCCAATTGGTTCTGGCTCAATAATTTGGTGTCTAAGGTAAGTTTGGCACATACGACCGACTGATTTTTAATTGGAAGCTACTCGACCTGAATGCGTTCTTGTACGAGTTAATGGCATATCCCTTCCACCGGTCTCACTTACCTGGCCATATCTGTTGACTCAGTTCTGATCTGAGGTGGTCAATAATCCGAGCTAACCCATGCCACTAGGTTAGTCATAATTGTTATGACTATGACAAGTCTAGTTTAATGAGACCTGAATCAATTCTTCCTAAGAAAAGATTAAGTCTGAGGTCTTCCACCATTGTAGATGTGCGGGCCCTTCCTAAGGGTTGATTGTTCTCGGCTGGATACAGTGGCTCAGTTGCATCAAAAAAAGATGCAACCATGTCTATTAGGCATTGGATGCTATGGACTGGAGGATGGATTGGGCTCAATATTTTGGATATGATGAGAGACCCAATTAGAAATCCAATCTATGCAAATGGTGGGTCTGACTTAACTAAGGAGTGGATCAATATTCTGGGCATGGTGAGATTCATGAATTAGAGATCAAGCATGGGTGCACTATGATTAGAGAATCATTGAATAAGAGTTGTTCACTCATTGGCTAACCCATCACCAATAACTGTTAGGTGAGGTGATGAGTTAGTTGGTGGGACTGCACCATCCACTAGAAATTATTAATCATGGAGATTTTTGTATCTCTACAGAGGGAGTGTAGGGATCCGAGAAAATAGTGGAAGCTAATTTATTTAAAAATCAAACCTCTAAATAAATTGGTCAAGTCTTAATTACAAAATCTAATTAGAAACTTTGACTCTTTATAGGAATATATCTGCATCCAACCCACTCGTCCGTATCCTAGACACCCATAGACTAACCGGATCTAATTATAAGGATTGGCTCCAAAATTTCAAAATTATTTTGGATTTCAAGAAGTTAACTCATGTATTGGATCAGGATCCCTCCACCTTACTAGTAGTCCGTCTGTTGAACAAAGAGCATCTCTTGACAAATGGACGGATGAAGATAACAAGATCAAATACTACATGTTGGGCTTGATGTCTGATGAGCTTCAGCACCAACATGAATATATCAAGACTGCTTGCTAAATGTTGGCTTACCTGTAAGAGTTGTTTGGTGAACAGAGTCACATAGCCAAATATCAGATCACTAAATGATTTTTTAAGACTAAAATATGTGATGGACAGTCAGTCCAAGATCATTGTCTGATGATGATCAAAGACTTGAAAAAGCTTGAGAAGCTCAGAGTGAAGTTAGATCAGGATCTACAGAATGACATAATTCTGTAATCTTTGACTGATGCGTATGGGCAGTTTATCATGAACTACCATATGCATAAATATCAAAGTACTCTAGCCGAACTTATGAACATGCTGGTTACTGCTGAGCTTTCTATGAAAGATTCTAAAGGCTCAGTACTTGCTATGGAATGAATTTTTTTCAAGAGAAAGTCTTTTGGAAAAAAGAAAAAGTCTATGAAAAGACAGAAGATGGAAGGTGGAAAGACAAAGAAGGCAGAGCTGAAGAAGAAGAATGCTAACAAAGGAGAGTATTTTTATTGTAACACAGATGGTCATTGCCCTACGTCCCTAGCCACCCTAAAAGATAAGAAGGAGACATGTCCTTCCGAAGGTATGCTCGTTATTGAATCTAATCTTACGATTTTTCCTGCATCTAGTTGGGTGCTTGACTCTAGTTCTAGTGCTCATTTATGCACTTCTATGCAAGATCTTGAGGATAGCAGGAGGCTAAAGGATGGTGAGATGATCCTACGCATCGAAAATGGAGCAAGAATTGCTGTTGTAGCCATGGGAGCCTACCTTCTTTGACTACCATCTGACTTAGATTTAGTACTTAGGAATTATTATTATATACCTACTGCAAGTAGAAATTTGATTTCTATTTCATCTTTAGCACAAGAAGGCTATGTAATTAGTTTTCTTAAGGACCATTGTAATATTTTTTATGAAAGAAATAAAATTGCAAGTAGTTTTCTCATTAACAATCTCTATCAGTTACATATTGATGTATCTAATTTTAATATCGAGCAAAATATGAATGCCATAAAATGACCCAGGGATAGTCCAAATGATAGGTATCTATGGCACCTAAGACTAGGTCATATAGCAGAAGATAGGATTAACAAATTGAAAAAAATGGGCTATTGAGTCCATTGACTTTCGAGTCATATCCAACTTGTGAATCTTGTCTTCAAGGCAAAATGACTAAACTTCCTTTTGTAGGACATGGGGGAAAGGGCCACAGATCTACTTGCCCTAGTACATACTGATGTGTGCGGCCCATTTGATGTGCCGGCTAGAGGCAACTTTTGTCTACTTCATTATCTTTACCGATGATTTATCTAGGTATGGGTATGTGTATCTTATGAGACACAAGTCTGAAGCTTTTAAAAAGTTCAAAGAATTCAGACATGAAGTAGAAAAATAAACTGAAAAATCTATTAAGATTTTTTGATCAGATCGAGGAGGTGAATACCTCAGTAGAAAATTTCTAGACTATCTCAAGCAAAATGGAATAGTCTCTCAATGGACTCCATCTGAAATGTCTAAACTCAATGGAGATTCAGAACGAAGGAATCGAACCCTATTAGATATGGTCCGATCCATGATGAGCTTCACAGATCTTCCTGATTTTCTTTGGAGGAACATAATCTGTTAACTTCTAATATATTTACTGAATAGGATTTTCTCTAAAATCATTCCTACCACACCGTATGAGATATGGCATGGTAAGAAAACTAAGTCTGAGTCATCTCAGAATTTGGGGTTGTCCGGCTTCATGTCAAAAGACAACAAGCGGATAAGTTAGATTTTAGGTTCTTTAGAGCTCGATTTATAGGATATCCTAAAAAATCATTAGGATATTATTTCTATATTCTAGAAGACCATAATGTGATTGTGAGTCGGTATGCTATCTTTCTTGAAAAATAGTTTATTTAAGATAGCGGCATTGAAAAGCAGACCAAGCTCGAGGAGAAAGTCTCATAAGAACAACGAGCTAAGGATCCTATGGAACCAAATCTGGTTGAGCCAATATAATCACTACCTCCTCCACCTCATAGATCGAAAATGGTTTTCTTTCCTCCTAAGCGATACTTAGGTACTATCTCAAAGAAAATAGAGAAAATATTTCTTATAGATAATGAGGTTCATGGTGATGATCCCAAAATCTATGATGAGATGATATCAGATATCGACTTTGAAAAATGGTTAGAGATAATGAAGTCGGAAATTGACTCGATGCATCAAACTAAGTCTGGATCTTGGTAGATTCACCAGAAGGTATAGTACCTATTAGATGTAAATGAATCTATAAGAGAAAGATTGGTGCAGATGAAAATATGGAGACATTCAAAGCTAGATTAGTAGCAAAAGAATATAGTCAATGCGAAGGCATTGACTATCAAGATACTTTTTCTTCAGTAGCTATGCTAAAGTCCATCCGCATATTGCTTGCTATTATAGCCTATTTCGATTGTGAAATATGGCAAATGGACGTAAAAATAGCATTCTTAAATGGATACCTTGAGGAAGATATCTATTTGGAACAGTCACTAGGTTTCACATCTAGTTATACTGATCATAAGTTATGCAAGCTGCAAAGATCCATATATGGACTTAAGCAAGCATCTCAGAGCTGAAATACTCATTTTAATGATGTGATCAAATTATTTGATTTCATCAAAAATGAGAAGGAACCATGTGTCTTCAAAAAGATCAGTGGGAGCGCTATTGTCTTCCTCATACTGTACGTGGATGATATCCTCCTTATTGGGAATGATATTTTCATGTTGATCACAGTTAAAATATGGTTATCTAAAGAATTCTCCATGAAAGATCTAGGAGAAGCATCCTTCATTCAAGGAATTAAGGTATATAGAGATAGACCGAATAGGATGCTAGGTCTTTCATAGAAGATGTACATAGAGGAAGTGCAAAAGAGGTTTAGCATAAAAAACTCTAAGAGGGGTTTGATACCCTTCAGACATGGCATTCATCTCTCCAAAAAGATGCACCCTAGCACACTCGAGGAGTAGAATGTATGAGCAAGATCCCTTATGCTTCAGCAATAGGGAGCCTCATATATGCTATGTTATGTACACGACCTGATATAGCCCATGCTGTGAGTGTCACGAACAGATATTAGTCAAATCCAAATGAAGAACACTGGACTTCTATGAAATGTATCCTTAAGTACTTGAGAAGAACCAAGGATATATTGTTGGTTTTTGGTCATGAAGAACTTCAAGTCCAGGGGTATACAAACTTGGATTTTATGTCCGATATAGATGATCGAAAGTTGACATCTGAAAGTCTATTTGTGTGTAATGGTGGTGCTGTCAGTTAGAAGAGTTTCAAGCAGACAATGATAGCAGATTCCACCATGGAAGTAGAATACATCGCTACATCAGAAGCTGAGAAGGAGGCATTCTGGTATAAGAAATTTATTGCAGAGATCGAACTGATGCCATCGAATGCCATTCCTCTATACTGTGACAACAATGGTGCCATAGCCCTTGCTAAGGAGTCGAGGTCTCATCAGAAATCTAAGCACATTGAGTGGCGATACCACCTCATCCACGATTACCTCGAGAAAGATTATGTCGAGGTCAAGAGAGTCAACTTCATAGATAATGTGGCAGATCTACTCATAAAGCTGTTGGGCCAGCAGAAGATCGAAACCCACCTTGAGAAGATGGGACTTAGATTTATAGCCAATTGGCTTTAGATCAAGTGAGAGTTTGTTAGATATGTGTGCCCTACAAGCCAGAATTAGCTAACACTTGTAATATACATCTAAGGGCAAAATAATAATTTTAACTATAAATAATAAAATAGATTATTTTCTATCATAGTGTGTATTTGAAAGTATTTGTGATACATTCCTTGAGTTAATGGTAATGATAGTTTATATTTTTAAGAGTTAAAAATTTAAGACATGAATTTTTATTATTAACTCATAAAATACTTCTGATCGTAGGATCATCATGAAGATGGTGATTGATCCAGAAGGTTGGTGTATAATCACTTCTTTAGGATAGATGAGTCTTGAGTCTACGGTGTAGAGACATCGGAGCGAGAGTACAGGTACTCCTTAGAGAATGAGAGCACTGAGCATGACCACCTCGAGTAGTCATGAGGAAGTCTACCTTCTCATCAATGACTAGCTCAAAGCTGCAGTGGTGTGTCTAATTCTTTGACCTGAGGTGCATCGATAGTTCATCTTAAGTGTGTTATAGTTTGATTACACCATAACTTGGTCTTCTAGCCATTCGAAATTCTAAGGTATATGTTGGCTGTAGCATGTTCATTATAGAAATTGGATTGCAACAATAGGGGATCTATCTACCTCAGTAGATGAGGAGCAGTCCTATGATGATCATGGGAATCAAGTCCACAAGCCCATGGCCATGGCAGAGTGAAATAATAGAAAGAGTTTCTATTAGGATTTTCACATTGGACTTGAATCGAATGATTAATTTATATGACGAAAATTAGGATTTGACGAGATCACCTTAACCCTAATCTGATCGAAGCTCAACATAGAGAAACTTAATCACACAGGTAACTACACCAAAAGGTTTATTTTTTAGTTTTGATGGATTGCCATCCTATGCTACTAGGTATCACTAGTGGATTTTGGGAGTAATTAGAATGATCTTGATGATCAATTATACTAGTTGTTTGAATCAGAAAAGTTATGATCCATTGGAAGGTGTTTCGATGATGTCGATGATAGAGATTATGACATATCCCATTATCATACAGAACTAAACCTATTTGGATCACACAAATAAGGATTTGGATCTGGATATCATCAATTGGACTAATCCAGTTGAATTGATTTGAATAAGATTCAATTAGGTTCAAGAAAATCGTGCTAGCACATGATTGAGCCTAATATTCTTCTTTAACAATCATTAAAGGTTGTCTTGACTATGCCAAATATGTTTGGGCTCAATCAGAAATCTTTACTTAGTCTGACTGAAGTTTGTCCAGATCAAAAAAAGGTTGTCTTAATTTATGAGATAAATTTGAGACAACACCTATCATTTTTTGTCACCTGCTAAATCTTGTCTTTTGACTTTGGTCAAACATTGACCTTTGACACTTAGACATCTACCTGTTAGATATATGTGCCCTAGAAGCCAGAATTGGATGACACTTGTAATACACTTCTAGGGGCAAAATTATAATTTTGACTAAAATCAATAAATGGGTTATTTTCTATCACATATGTGTATTTAGTGTCTGTGATACATCCTTTGAGTTAATGGTAATGATAATTCATATTTTCAAGAGTTGAAAATTTAAGACATGAATAATCATTATTAACTCATAAATTGCTTCTGACCATAGGATCATCATGAGGATGGTGATTGATCCGGAAGGTTGGTGTACAATCGCTTCTCTTTAGTAGATGAGTCTTGAGTCTACGGTGTGGAGACATCGGAGCGAGAGTACAGGTACTCGTTAGAGAATGAGGGCACTGAGCGTGACCACCTCGAGTAGTCATTAGGGAGTCTACCTTCTCGTCAATGACTGACTCGATGCTGCAGTAGTGTGTCTGGTTCTTTGACCTGAGATGCATCGGCAGTTCACCTTGAGGGTGTTATAGTTTGACTACACCATTACTCGGTCTCCTAGCCATATGGAACCCTGAGGTGTATGTTGGCTATGACATGTTCATTGTAGGAACTGGATTGCATCAAGATGGAATCTATCTACCTCGGTGGTAGAGGAGTAGCCCTATGATGATCATGAGAATCAAGTCCAGAAATCCATGGCCATGGTAGAGTGAAATAATAGAAAGAGTTTCTATTTAGATTTTCACATTGGACTCGAATCGAATGATTACATCATATGACAGAGACTAGGGTTTGACGAGTTCACCTTAACCCTAATCTGATCGGGGCTCAAGATAGAAGAACTGAATCACACAGGTAGCTGCACCAAGAGGTTCACATTCAGCTCTGATGGGTTGCCACCATATACTGCTAGGTGTCACTGGTGGATTTTGGGAGCAATTAGAATGATTTAGATGATCGATCATTCTAGCTGTTCGAATCAGAAGAGTTTTGATCCATCGAAAGGAGTTTCGATGATGTCGATGATAGAGATCATGACATATCCCATTACCATACAGAACTGAACCTAACTGGGTCACACAAACAAGGGTTTGAATCTGGTGATCATCAATTGAACTGATCTAGTTCAATTGATCTGAATGAGATTCAATTAGGTTCAAGGAAATCGTGCTAGCACTCGATTGAACCTAACGTTCTTCTTTTGCTATCATAAATAAGTTGTCCTGTCTGAGCCAAAGGAGTTTGTGCTCAATCAGAGGCCTTCATATGGTCTGACTGGAGGTTGTCCAAGTCAGAAAAGGTTGTCTTATTTGTAAGACATTACCTGCCATTTTTGGTCACCTGCCATTTCTTGTTCTTTGACTTTGGTCAAAAGTCTACCTTTGACTGGTCAAATGTTGACCATTGACACTTTGACTTTTGACCACATGTCATGCACCTATTGGAGAGCTGGTGGGGGCCTGTCCCCCTGCCAGAACCTGGCAAGGAGAAGGGCGCACGCCACCCTAGGCGTGTGCCCAAGTTGGAGGCGCCTAGGAGTCCTTGTTGGACAAGGACTCCATCTCCTTTTTGGATTCCAATTAGAGTTCTTCTAAGAACCAACTTTGACTGGTCTTAGGTGCCCTCTAAGGAGGAATCCAGGGGTCTCTATTTCCCACCAATCAGATTTAGATCTGATTTCACAAAGGGTTGTGATTGGTTGGGAGGAAGAGGAGTTGGATCACGCTTAGTCTATAAATAGAGACCCTGCGCCCAACTCAGATTCTAATGCAATTCAATTGAGAAACCCCATGCCCCAAGGCTGCCTCTCCCCTCCTTCTCCATGCCATAGTCTCTTCTCCCGTTGCTCTCCACGTCCAAAAGGAGTTTTGGACATTGGTTGGTGCAATTCAGATCAAAGAAAGGTGATCAAAATAAGAAGGCTGCGCTGCTGCAAAGGACGACTGCTCATCTTCAAAAGAGTTTTGAAGATCCTCCAAATCAAATTAGATCTAATTTTTGGAGGTGTGATAGAGAAGAAGAGGATCTCCAGATCCAACCTAAGTGGATACCGGTAGAGGCCAGGCGCTTGCGTGGCTAAGATCCAGAACCTTCCGCTGCAAACAGGATCATCAACAGGGTAATAGGATTACCCAGATCGGGTAAATTAAATTTGATTTAATTTATCTTTTTAATTTTATTTTATTAAAATAATAAGAATCAGATCTGAAACATATGAAGATCTGATTGGAATCAAGAAAAAAAGTTTTGAAATATATCTCTTGATCTGATCAGATCTGAACGAACCTGGACCGGGAAATCAGGATTTCCCTTCACTACCCATGTGTCATACACCTACAGGAGAGAAGATGGGGCTTTGTCCCCTTGCTAAAAAGAGGAAAGAAAGAGGGAGCATGCTTAGGGAGGCATGCACCCAAAGAGGATGATGCCTGGAGTCCCATACAGATGGGACTCTAGGGTTGCTTCATGCTCTCTGCTTGGGTGGCACCAAAGACTTTTCTTTGATCAGTCTTAGCACTATGTAAGGAGTTTGTGAGGGACTCTAATCTGGTTGGATCAGATGATATCATTCCACTAATTAAATTTAGATCTGATTGCATAAAGAGCCATGATTGGTCAGAATAATGTGGCACTGCATGGCACAATAGGGTCTATATAAATCCTATCTGTGCCTAGGATTTAGAGCTTCTGCCCTTTGCCCATACCACATAGCCCCACCCTCTCCTTCTCTATGCCTCCCTCTGATTTTCTCTCTTCTCACCATGCCCAAAAGGTTTTGGGCTTCAGTTTGGTGCAATCCAAGCAAGAGAAAGGTGACAAGAAAGGAAGAAGGTAGTACTGCTGCAAGAGACAACACCCGATCTTCAAAAGATGTTTTGAAAATCTCTAAGATCAGATTCAAATCTAATTTTTGGAGCACAAATAGAGAAGGCGAAGATCTCCAGATCCTATTCAAGTGGATACTGGTAGAGGCCAAGCGCTTGCGTGGCTACACCCAGAACCTCAGGCAAACATCGGGATCATCAAAGGATAATAGGATTATCCATAATAAGATATAATTAAATTAAATTAAATTAAATTAAATTTATTTTATTTTATTATATTAATAAAATTAGATTTGAAGAGTCTCAAATCTAATTTAGATCTAAGAAATTTTTTTTTGAAATATCCCTCTTAATCAAATAAGATCTTAACAAACCTGACCCAGAAAATAAGTTTTTCCTTCAACTGGATCAGAGCCAGATTTCATAATTATTTAGATCTAATTTTAATATAATTTTGATTTAATAATTAGATGATTTTAGATATCATATTAGATGTGATTAGATCTAAAATCAAAAATTAAAAAAATTAAATAATCTAGATCTAAGATGTATGAGATGCATGACTAAACTAGGAATAGAATTATTTTATATGTAGTCTAGGATGATCATAATTTTAATTTAATTAATTATAATTTTTAGATCTATTTATTTATTATTTTTTAATATTATAAATATTATAATTAGATCTAAAAAATAAAAAATAAATTTATTTAATTTTATTCATATGAGATATGATAGATGCATATTTAGACTAGTTGTAGAATAGTTCTACAAAGTTGTCTTGAATAAATTTAATTTGATATGATCAAATTTAAATTTTATTTTTTAGATATTTATGAGATAATTTAGATCTAAAAACATGCATGATATGATACATGAGATGTATGCAAAACATGTTTTTAAGTTAGATCAATTTTATATATGTGATATATATGTAGATCTAACTAGTTTTGTAGATTTATCATATGTTTGATTAAGACATTTTTCTTGGCCGTTCGGTCATAAGAATAAAGTAAGATTTAAACATCCTCTTCTTCCATTCGATGGGGTATTCTTATGATGTGTAGGGGTGCTGCACGTTCGTTCTTAATCAAAAATTAAAACTTATTTTCTATAAAATTCTTGATCCTGAAATCTAGAATTTTATTTATATGTTTTGTTTATGAATCCTATACTTAATTAAGAATTAAGATTATGAAATATGTTAGGTCTAAAATTGAGAATTTTCAGATTTAAGACATATTCATAAAATTGGGTTTGGGCTTGAGTAGCTCAATTAGGTCTAGCGGTTGATCAAATCGAATCAAGAGTTGGTTAGATGGGATCAAGAGTACTTAAATTGATCAGCCTAATAAGATTAAGTCTGGATCAAGATCGAGTCATATGAGTGATCGATCAAGTTAAGACCTAATTAGGCTTAGTGGTTAGAATCTGAATTATAGGCTAATCCGATTGGTTTTGGCTTAACAATTTGATGTCTAAGGTAAGTTTGGCAGATATGACCGACTGATTTTTAATTGGAAGCTACTCGACTCGAATGCATTCTTATCGAGTTAATGGCATATCCTTTCCACCGGTCTCATTTACTTGGCCATATATATCGACTCAGTCCTGATCCGAGATGGCTAATAATCTAAGCTAACCCATGCCACTAGGTTAGTCATAATAGTTATGGCTATGTCAAGTCAAGTTTAAAGAGACCTAAATCAAATCTTCCTAAGAAAAGATTAAGTCTAAGGTCTTCCACCATTGTAGATATGCAGGTCCTTCCTAGGGTTGATTGTTCTCGACTGGTCACGGTGGTTCAGTTGCATGGAAAAGATACAATCATGTCTATTAGGCATTGAATGCTATGGACTGGAGGATGGATTAGGCTCAATATTTTGGATACGGTGAGAGATCTAATTAGAAATCTAATCTATGCAAATGGTGGGTCTGACTTAACTAAGGAGTGAATATTTCGGGCATGGTGAGATTCATGAATTAGAGACCAAGCATGGATGCACCATGATTAGAGAATCATTGAACAAGAATTGTTCACTTATTGGCTAACCCATCATCAATAACTATTAGGTGAGGTGATGAGTCAGTTGGTGAGACTGCACCATCCACTAGAAATCATTAATCATGAAGATTTTCGCATCTCTACAGAGAAAGTGTAGGAATCTAAGAAAATAGTAGGAGCTAATTTATTTAAAAATCAAACTTCTAAATAAATTGATCAAATCTTAATTATAAAATCTAACTAAAAACTTTGACTCTCTATAGGAATATGTCTGCATCCAATCCACTAGCCTATATCTTAGACACCCATAAACTGACCGGACCCAATTACAAGGATTGGCTCCAAAACTTCAAAATCAGTTTGGATTTTGAGAAGTTAACTCATATATTGGATCAGGATCCCTCCACCTTATCAGCCCATCCATCTACTAAACAGAGAGCGTTTCTTGACAAATGGATGGATGAAGATAACATGGTCAGATACTATATGTTGAGCTCGATGTCTGATGAGCTTCAGCACCAACATGAAGATATCAAGATTGTCCATCAAATGTTGGCTCACCTATAAGAGTTGTTTGATGAGCAAAATCGTGTAGCCAAATATCAGGTCACTAAATGACTTTTTAAGGCTAAAATGCAAGATGGGCAGTCAGTCCAAGATCATTATCTGATGATGATCAAAAACTTGGAAGAGCTTGGAAGCTCGAAGTGAAGTTAGATCAGGATCTATAGAATGACATAATTCTGCAATCCTTGATTGATGCGTATGGATAGTTTATCATGAACTACCATATGCATAAACTTCAGAGTACTCTGGTCGAACTTATGAACATATTGGTTACTGCTGAGCTTTCTATGAAAGATTCTAAAGGCTCAGTACTTGCTATGAAATGGATTTCTTCCAAGAGAAAATCTTTTGGAAAGAAAAAAAAGTCTGTGAAAAGGCAGAAGGTGGAAGGTGGAAAGAACAAGAAGATAGAGCTAAAAAAGAAGGCTGCTGATAAAGGAAAATATTTTCATTGTAACACATACAGCCATTGGAAGTGAAACTGCCCTACATACCTGGCCACCATAAAAGATAAGAAGGAGACAGATCCTTTTGGAGGTATGCTCGTCATTGAATCTAACCTTACGATTTCTTCTGCATCCAGTTGGATGCTTGACTCTGGTTCTAGTGCTCATTTGTGCACTTCTATGTAGGGTCTTAAGGATAGCAGGAGGCTGAGGGATGGTGAGATGATCCTATACATAAAAAATGAAGCAAGAGTTGCTGTCGTGGCTGTGGGAACCTACCTTCTTCGACTACCGTCTGGCTTAGATTTAGTACTTGAGGATTGTTATTATGTGCTTGCTGCAAGCAAAAATTTGATTTCTATTTCATGTTTAGCATAAGAAGGCTATGTAATTAGTTTTCTTAAGAACCATTATAATATTCTTTATGAAAGAAATAAAATTGCAAGTAGTTTCCTCATTAACGGTCTCTATCAGTTACATATTGATGTATCTATTTTTAATATCGAGCAAAATAAGAATGCCATAAAATAACCCAGGGATAGTCCAAACGATAGGTATCTATGGCACCTAAGACTAGGTCATATAGCAGAAGATAGGGTTAACAAATTGAAAAAAATTGGGCTATTGAGTCTATTAACTTTTAAGTCATATCCAAATTGTGAATCTTGTCTTCATGACAAAATGACTAAGCTTCCTTTTGTAGGACATGGGAAAAGGGCCCCGGATCTACTTGTCCTAGTATATATTGATGTATGCAGCCCATTTGATGTGCCGACTAGAGGCAACTTTGTCTACTTCATAATCTTTACCGATGATTTATCTCGGTACAAGTACGTGTATCTTATGAGACATAAGTCTGAAGCTTTTGAAAAGTTTAAGGAATTCAGATATGAAGTAGAAAAGCAAACTGAAAAATCCATTAAGGTTCTTTAATCAGATCGAGGAGGTGAATACCTTAGTCGAAAATTTCTGGACTATCTCAAGTAAAATGACATAGTCTCTCAGTGGACTCCACCTGGAATGCCTTAACTCAATGGAGTTTTAGAACGGAGGAACCGGATCCTTTTAGATATGGTCTGATCGATGATGAGCTTCATAGATCTTCCTATTTTTTTTTTGGGACATAGTCTATTAACTATTATAAATTTATTGAATAGGGTTCCCTCTAAAATCGTTCCTACCACACCGTATAAGATATGGCATGGTAAGAAACCAAGTCTGAGTTATCTCAGAATTTGGGATTGTCTGGCTCTTGTCAAAAGACAACAAGTGGATAAGTTAGATTTTAGGTCCTTTAGAGCTCGATTTATAGGATATCATAAATAGTCACAGGATATTATTTTTATATTCTAAAAGACTATAATGTGATTATGAGTCAGCATGCCATCTTTGTTGAAAATAGTTTATTCAAGATAGCAGCATTAGAAAGCAGATCAAGCTTGAGGAGATAGTCTCACAAAAGCAACGAGCTAAGGATCCTATGGAACCAAATCAGGTTGAGCCAATACAATCACTATCTCCTCCATCTCGTAGATCAAAAAAAATTTTCCATCCTCCTAAGAGATACTTAGGTACTATCTCAAAGAAAATAGAGGAAATATTCCTCGTAGGTAATGGGTTTCATGGTGACGATCCCAAAACCTATGATGAGGCGATATCAGATATCGACTCTGAGAAATGGTTAGAGGCAATTAAGTTAGAAATTGACTCAATGCACTCAAATCAAGTCTAGACCTTGGTAAATCCACCAGAAGATATAGTACTGATTGGGTGTAAATGGATATACAAGAGAAAGATTGGTGCAGATAGAAATATGGAGACATTCAAAGCTAGATTAGTGGCAAAAGGATATAGTCAGCACGAAGGCAATGACTATCAAGATATCTTTTCGCCAATAGCTATGCTAAAGTCCATCCGCACATTGCTTGCTATTGCAGTCTATTTCGATAATGAAATATGGCAAATGGATGTAAAAATGACATTCTTAAATGGATACCTCGAGGAACATATCTATATAGAATAGCCGTTAGATTTTACATCCAGTGATACTGATCATAAGGTATGCAAGCTAAAAAGGTCCATATATGGACTTAAGCAAGCATCTTGGAGCTGGAATACTTATTTTAATGATGTGATCAAATTGTTTGGTTTCATCAAAAATGAGGAAGAACCATGTGTCTTCAAAATGGTCAGTGGGAGCGCTATTGTCTTGCTCGTACTATACGTGGATGATATCCTCCTTATTGGGAATGATATTTCCATGTTGACCATAGTTAAAATATGGTTATCTAAAAAATTCTCCATGAAAGACCTAGGAGAAGCATCCTTCATTCTAGGAATTAAGGTTTATAGAGATAGATCGAATAGGATGCTAGGTCTTTCATAAAAGATGTACATAGAGGAAGTGCTAAAGAGGTTTAGCATGAAAAACTTCAAGAGGGGTTTGATACCCTTTAGACATGGCATTCATCTCTCCAAGAAGATGTGCCCTAGCACACCTGAGGAGATAGAATGTATGAGCAAGATCCCTTATGCTTCAGCAATAGGGAGTCTCATGTATGCCATGTTATGTACATGATCTAATATAGCCCATGCTGTGAGTGTCACGAATAGATTTCAGTCGAATCCAGGTGAAGAACACTAGACTTCTATGAAATGTATTCTTAAGTACTTGAGAAGAACCAAGGATATATTGTTGGTTTTTGGTAATGGAGAACTCCAAGTCCAGGGGTATACAGACTCGGATTTGATGTCCGATATAGATGATCGAAAGTTGACATCTGAGAGTCTTTTTATATGTAATGATGGTGCTGTCAGTTGAAAAAATTTCAAACAGACAGTGATAGCAAATTCCACCATGGAAGCAGAATACATCGCTGCATCAGAAGCTACGAAGGAGGCATTTTGGTACAAAAAATTCATTGTAGAGATCGAAGTGATGCCATTTCTTTGTACTGCGACAACAATGGCACCATAGCTTTTGCTAAGGAGTCGAGGTCTCATAAAAAATTCAAGTACATTGAGCAGCAATATCACCTCATCTATGATTACCTTAAAAAAGGTTATGTCGAGGTCAAGAGAGTCAACTCCGCAGACAATGCGACAGATCCACTCATAAAGCCATTGGACCAGTAGAAGATCAAAACCCACCTTGAGAAGATGGAACTTAGATTTGTAGCCAATTGGCTTTAGGTCAAGTGAAAGTTTGTTAGATATGTGTGCCCTACAAGCTAGAATTGGCTAACACTTGTAATACACATCTAAGGATAAAATTATAATTTTGACTATAAATAATAAAATGAATTATTTTCTATCATAATATGTATTTGAAAATGTCTACGATACATCCCTTGAGTTAATGGTAATGATAGTTCATATTTTCAAGAGTTGAAAAATTTAAGACATGAATTTTTATTATTAACTCATAAAATGCTTCCGACCATAGGATCATCATGAGGATGGTGATTGATTCAAAAGGTTAGTGTACGATCGCTTCTTTAGGATAAATGAGTCTTGAGTCTATGATGTAACAACACTGGAGCGAGAGTATACATACTCGTTAGAGAACGAGGGCACTGAGCGTGACCACCTCGAGCAATCATGAGGAAGTCTACTTTCTCATCAATGACCGGCTCAAAGCTGTAGTAGCGTGTCTGGTTCTTTGATCTGAGGTGCATCGATAATTCATCTTTAGGGTGTTATAGTTTGACTACACCATAACTTGATCTCCTAGCCATTCGAAATCCTGAGGTGTATGTTGCCTGTAGCATGTTCATTATAGGAATTAGATTGCACCAATAGGAGATCTATCTACCTCGGTAGATGAGGAGCAGCCCTATGATGATCATGAGAATCAAGTCCATAAGCCCATGGCCATAGTAGAGTAAAATAATAGAAAGAGTTTCTATTAGGATTTTCACATTGGACTTGAATCAAATGATTAATTCATATGATGGAAATTAGGGTTTGACGAGATCACCTTAACCCTAATCTGATTGGGGCTCAAGATAGAGAAACTTAATCACATAGGTAACTGCACCGAGAGATTTGTTTTTTATTTCTGATGGGTTGCCACCATATGCTGCTAGGTGTCACTGGTGGATTTTGGAAGCAATTAGAATGATCCGGATGATCGATCATACTAGTTGTTTGAATCAAAAAAGTTCTGATCCATTGAAAAGTATTTCGATGATGTCAATGATAGAGATCATGACATATCCCATTACCATATGGAACTAAATCTAACTAGTCACACAAATAAGGGTTTGGATCTAGATATCATTAATTAAACTAATCCAGTTCAATTGATTTGAATAAGATTCAATTAGGTTCAAGAAAATCATGCTAGCACATGATTGAGCCTAATATTCTCCTTTAACAATCATTAAAAATTATCTCGATTGAGCCAAATATGTTTGGGCCCACTCAGAAACCTTTATTTAGTCTGAGTGGAGCTTGTCCAGGTCAGAAAAGAATTATCTTAATTTATCAGATAAATTTGAGATAACACCTGCCATTTTTCATCACCTGCTAAATCTTGTCTTTTGACTTTGGTCAAACATTGACCTTTGACACTTAGACATCTACCAATGTGTCATACACCTAAAAGAGAGAAGATGGGGCTTTGTCCCCCTACTAAAAAGAGGAAAGAGAGGGGGTGCATGCCTAGAGAGGCATGTGCCCAAAGAGGATGATGCCTGGAGTCCCATACAGATTGGACTCCAGGGTTGCTTCATGCTCTCTACTTGGGTGGTGCCAAAGACTCTTCTTTGACCAATCTTGGTACCACCTAAGGAGGTTTATGAGGGACTCTAATCTGATTGAATCAGATGATGTCATCCCATCAATCAGATTTATATCTAATTGCACAAAGAGCCATGATTGGCCAGGATGATGTGGCACTGCATGGCGTAGTAGGATCTATATAAACCATGTCTGCACCTAGAATTTAGAGCTTCTGCCCTTTGTCCATACCACATAGCCCCTCTCTCTCTCTCCTTCTCGATGCCTCCCTCTAATTCTCTCTCTCCTCTCCATGCCCAAAAGGCTTTGGGCTTCAATTTGGTGCGATCCAAGCAAGAGAAAGACTACAAGAAAAGAAGAAGGCAGCACTGCTGCAAGAGATAACACCCGATCTTCAAAAGATGTTTTGAAGATATCTAAGATCAGATCCAGATCTAATTTTTGGAGCATAGATAGAGAAGAAGAAGATCTTCAGATCCTGTCCGAGTGAATATCGGTAGAGGCCAAACGCTTGCTTGGCTACATCCAGAATCTCAGGCAAACATCAGGATCATCACAGAATAATAGGATTACCCATAATAAGGTATAATTAAATTAGATTTAATTTAATTTATTTTATTTTATTAGATCGAATCTGATTTAGATCTAAGAGAAAAATTTTTGAAATATCCTTCTTGATCAAAATAGATCTGAATGAACCTGACTCAAAAAATAGGGTTTTTCCTTCAGTTGAGGGGATGAATTATACGTGTTAGATATATGTGCCCTAGAAGCCAGAATTGACTGACACTTGTAATACACTTCTAGGGATAAAATTATAATTTTAACTATAAATAATAATAGATTATTTTCTATCATAAATGTGTATTTGGTATTTATGATACATCCCTTGAGTTAATGGTAATGATAATTCATATTTTCAAGAGTTGAAAATTTAAGACATTAATTTTCATTATTAACTTATAAAATGCTCCTGATCGTAGGATCATCATGAGGATAGTGATTGATCCAGAAGGTTGGTGTACAATCACTTTTTTATAGTAGATGAGTCTTGAGTCTATGGTGTAGAGACATCGGAGCGAGAGTACAAGTACTCGTTAGAGAACGAGGGCATTGAGCGTGACCACTTCGAGCAGTCATAAGAAAGTCTACCTTCTCGTCGATGACTGACTCGAAGCTGCAGTCGTGTGTCTGGTTCTTTGACCTGAGGTGCATCGACAGTTCACCTTGAGAGTGTTATAGTTTGACTACATCATGAGTCAGTCTCCTAGCCATTCAGAATCCTGAGGTGTATATTGGCTATAGAATATTCATTGTAGGAATTGGATTGCACCAAGAGGGAATCTATCTACCTCGGTGGATGAGGAGCAGCCCTATGATGATCATGAGAATCAAGTCCTTAAGCCCATGGTCATGAAAGAGTGAAATAATAAAAATAGTTTCTATTAAGGTTTTCACATCGGACTTGAATCGAATGATTAAATCATATGATAGAAATTAGGGTTTGACGAGTTCATCTTAATCCTAATCTGATCGGTGCTCAAGATAGAAGAACTTAATCACACAAGTAGCTGCATTAAGAGGTTCATTCTCAGTTCTAATGGATTGCTACCATATACTGCTAGATGTCACTAGTGGATTTTTGGAGCAATTAGAATGATTTGGATGATCGATCATTCTAGTTGTCTGAATCAGAAAAGTTTTGATCCATCGGAAGATGTTTTGATGATGTCGATGATAGAGATCGTAACATATTTCATTACCATATAGAACTGAATCTAACTGAATCACACAAATAAGAGTTTGGATCTGGATATCATCAATTGGACTAATCTAGTTTAATTGATTTGAATTAGATTCAATTAGGTTCAAGAAAATCGTGCTGGCACACGATTGAGCCTAATATTCTCCTTCTACTATTATTAAAAGTTGTCTCGACTGAGCCAAATGTATTTGTGCTCACTCAGGTACCTTTACTTAGTTTGACTAGAGCTTGTCTAGGTCAGAAAAGGGTTGTCTTAATTTATGAGATAAATTTGAGATAACACCAACCATTTTTCATTACCTGCTAATTCTTATCTTTTGACTTTGGTCAAACATTGACTTTTGACACTTAGACATCTGCCCATATATCATGCACCTATAGGAGAGCAGATAGGGGCTTATCCCCTTGCTAGAAAATGGAAAAGAGGGGGTGCACACCTAGGAAGGCATGCGTCCATGGATAGGGATGCTTTGGAGTCCCATACAGATGGGACTCCAGGTTGCTTCTTGGAATCAACTTAGGTAGGCACCTAAGACTCAGCTTTGACCAATCTTGGCACCACTTAAGGATGATTTGAGGGGGCTCTCATCTGATTGGATCAGGTGATGTCATCCCACCAATCAGATTTAGATCTGATTGCATGAAGCAATGTGATTGGCTGGGATGATGTGGCACTGCAAGGCGCATCAGGGTCTATATAAACCCTGTCTACGCCTAGCTTTCAAATAAGTTCTCCCTTAGCCCATGCCCTAAGGCTGCCCCTCTCCCTCCTCCATGCCATCTTCTGATCCCCTCCCTCCTCTCCATGCTCAAGAAGATTTGGGCTCTAGTTTGGCGCGATCCAGACAAGAGAAAGATAACAAGAAAGGAAGAAGGTAGCACTGCTACAAGAGATGATTTTAGATCTTCAAAAAGAGTTTTGAAGATCCTTTAAATCAGATCCATATTTGATATTTAGAGAGATGATAAAGAAGGAGAAGATCTTCAAATCCAACTCGAGTGGATACCAATAGAGGCCAGGCACTTGCATGGTTAGATCCAAAACTTCAAATAATCAGTAGGATCATCACTAGATAATTCGATTACCCAATATCAAGGTACAAAATTAAATCAACTTTAATTTATCTTTCATTTTTATTTATTAGATCTATAAAATTAGATCTAAAATACCTCAGATCTAATCTAGATTTTAAATTTTTTTTTTGAAATATCTCTCTTGATCCAATCAGATCTGAATGAACCTGATCCAAGAAATTAGGATTTTTTCTTTAATACGGTAATCATATTCCATAGGTTCATCATTATTGTGTTATGACTTTTTGACCTATCTAAACATCGGGTACCATTGCTAAATGGTCACATCGATTGGTATAAAATTAGTTTCTATGTAAATGGCTTAGGATTCGAACATATGGGGTCACATACATAAGGAGTTTCTACCTGATCTGATGGTTGATCATGAGTCCTGATAACCTAGGATACTATGGTCAAGAGTCCCACTGGATTGGGACTCTATGACCAAGAGTTTCACTGGATTGAGACTCTGAGTCCTACTCATCTAGGACTCTCTGATCAAGAGTTCCACTGGTCTGGGACTCTATGATCATGAGTTTGATTCATTTGGGACACTGGGTTCAAGAATCTCGCTGGTTTGGGACTCTTTAGGAGTTTCATATTGATGAACTCTATTGCCCAGACATCTATCCAATTGGGACTCTATATTTATTGAAGGATTAATTAGTAATTTGATTGTTGATTAACTCAATTTGATTGAGTGATGGGGATTTGATCAAGTTTGATCGAATTAGATTCGATTGGGTTTGATCCAATCAAGTCGTGAGTTGATCTAATCGCTGTGGGAGATTTGATCATGATTTAATCAAGGGTTGAACCAAATTAATTTTTAATTTAATTAGAAACTTAATAAGTTGGGTTAAGACTAATTTATTTAGATTTGACCTAGTCTTATCAGGTCTGGAATTAATTGGTTTAGGTGAAACCAATTTTGAAAAGTCAAAGGAGGTTTGAACTTTCAACTTCCTGCGCTTACAATATTTGACCAACCTTTGACCCATGCCCTTCTTTATTTTACTTGAATTTTTCCTCACACCCAAATACCTTCTGCACCCCTTATCTCTTTTGTCTTTGATCTGGTCCAATAGTTGGACTGGTCAAAATAATTTAAATTTTGAATTCAATGTAGAAGTTGAAACTTCTCAACTCCCTCTCGTTCTTATCCTTTTCCCATGCCCACTTTGATTTTACTTCATACAATTTTTTGTGCATTCTCAAAGTGGACATGTAGAAGGAGAGTCCTTCTACACATCAAATACTCTGGCATGGGCATTGGATAGGGATAAGAAGGTTTTTGAATTTGATGTTGGTTGGGAGGTTGAAACAAGTTCAACCTCCGACCCTTATCTCTTTCCACGTTCCTTTTCCATGGTATTCACATCAATAAATTATGAAAATTTTTGTGCATGCTATAGAGGGAGTTAGAATTCTGTGGTAAAAATTTCAATATGATTGGGCATTAGTTTTGGATGACAAAAATCTCAGAGTGAATGTGAGTAGGGTCCTACAACACCTTATTTTTCCCTCGTGCCTCTCTTTTCTTCTGATTTTTACCTCTAAGGATACCCAATTTTTAGATATGATCTAAATAGGATTTTTAGATCTAAAAGTTATCTTTTCATAAAAAAATATTTCATAGAAAAACTCTAGACAAAGATGGAGTGATAAGATTTTTAGTGTGTCAGGTTTTTTTGGGAAGAGTGAAACCCTAGATTTGGGAATCTGGATTTGGGTGGAGAGATCGAGTGTTGTGAGCATCGGATCGTTACTAAATTTGATACACCTCTTCATCATCCTCCAATATTTATATTTTAATTTTTTAAAATATTTAAAAAATTAAAAAATATATGATCGATCGGATCGATCGTGATCAGCCATTGAAGGCCCCGACGAGGAGCTAGCACTCCAATGGGGCTGATCGAGACCAAGAGCTCCATATGGATCAACCATAGATGCTGGACATGTGTGTGGCTATGGTGTGATACTAGAGCATTATCTGATAGATTTAGATTGCAGTGATCAGCTATCTACAAAAAGATATTATGTTCTGAACAGATTGATGTAGTAAAGAGTTTGCTGCATAGTTTTATTTTCAGATCTATATGAATGCATACATATTATGTTTAGATCCTTAGTGTAGGGCTTAATATTCTGATATGATAAAAAATTAATTAATTATATTAATTAATTTTTTACTATATTTTAGCTATTTTTTAAATTTTTTTTGAAAATAACACTGCAAACCCTGCACTGCTTTTTTCAAATGATATCAGAGCAAGGTTCGCTAAACATGGTATGCTTGCATATTTTAGATTGATAATTTAGATTTGATCTAAATATTAATCTAATAATCTAACTAATTAGATTTAAAAATTAAAATCAAGATTGCACGAACTGTAGGTTGTCTTGCTGTAGGATTTATCTCCTACAGTAAAAATGTTATCCTGGTACATTGCTGATCTATATCGTTAATCATAAAATCTTAGATTTAATCTAATATTTTTATGATCTAATTATATTAGATTTTAATTTAATTTATGATCATGAATGCATAATTAGATAAAATTTGATTCATGATTTAGTATTATATAGTGTACATAGTTTCAAATTAAACCCTACAACTAGTATTATTTGCGAATTGAGCCGATTCAATTTTAAAATGAATCGACTCAATTGGTGAATAATACTAAGTTATAAAGAATCTTTCAAAAATTTGAGAAATATTTTTTGAAATGCCGAACCCTAATCCACAGTCCATAAACTTAATTAAATATTAAGTATAATGATTTAGTATCTAGAATTATGAATTAAGACTCTAAGTCATTAATCATAAAACGTGGGTTATTGGGTTAGTTAAATTAGATTCATAAATTGGGTTAGACTTAAGATTAGTTAAAGAGTAGACTAAATTAGAGTAATTGATCAAATCTAATTAAATATTAATTTAGATTAGATCAAGAACTCTATAGACTCAATTACCATAGTTGTAGTTGGTCAAGTCCATGTCTTTAACGAGGACCAAATGGATTTGATTTATGGCTACGTGGTCGAATCCAAAATTATTAGATTGATCAAATTAAAACTAATAAATCGGATGGTATCTAAGGTAAGTTTGGCAGTTTGACTAGTGGTTTTTAATTGGAAGCTACTTGCACTGATTCGATCTTTGACGAGTTAATGGCATATCCCTTCCACTGATCTCACTTACCTGGCCATCCTGGTGAGTTAGGTTTTGATTAGATCACTTAGTAATTTGAGCTCACCCGTGTCAATTAGGTAAATCAGTCTATCTGATTTAGGTGCTCCTAATGCCAGCTTAGATTAGATCCTCTTTTTTTTTGTCTAACTTAGTGAAGTTAGTGGAAGGATCAAAATTGGCTCATTTTTCTTAAATATATTAACTAAATCCTCTAAAATTATTAGATTCTTAAAAATAAAATAGTCATATAGATAACTAAATCATAGCCTCCCATTAAGTTGAGTGATAATGGGTTCATTAATTTGATAATCACTGGAGGCCTAAAGGCCTGGTGCTTATTGACTAATGAAATTATCATTCATAAATGATGATTTGGTTAAGTCTTTCTTATAGTGTTTGGGTTGGTGGACCAAAGTTGGGCCTGATCATTTATTGGTTAGATAAGATCAAATGTGGTCATATTAATGGTTGAACCTAACCAAACTTTTTCAGTGGAGGCCAAAGCCTACTGACTAGATCTCTGAGGCAAAATTGATATTACTAGAAATTATTTAAAAAAAATAATTGATTTTGAACCTACCCATGGGTGTACATGGATTGACCAACCAAAGTTGAGCTCGTGTGTAGTCTATGTGGATTCTAGTACCCACCAAGAAATTAAAGTAATTCCTCGAATTGAAGGTAGAGGCTATCAATTCATATAAAATAGTGAGAGAACCTTTAGACTAAAGTCCAAGTCTTTAGGATAATTAATTCATATACTAATTAGATTTGATTTTTCTTATTATGCAGAAATGGCCACTAACCTATCGCTCTGGTCATTATTATACAATGACAAATTAATGGGACCTAACTACGATAGTTGATATCGTAAGTTGAAAATCATCCTAGAGCATAAGCGGATCCTTTATGTCGTAATGGATCCTACACCTGAGGAGCCAGCTCCGAATGCTAGAGGAGCAATTCGAGATACTTATTAGAAGTGGCTCAATGATTGCATCACCGTTCGGTATATAATGCTGGTGGCAATGAACAACGAGTTCAGCCGTAGGTTTGAAAATGCCCTACCATAGGAGATGCTTCAAATGTTGAACGACTCCTTTGGCACGTCTGACGATGTTGAAAGGCACAAAATAAGTTGTGCTATTTTCAATGCTCGGATGAGGGATGGGGCCCCAATCTTTGATCATGTATTGTATATGATCGAGCATCTTAGCAAGCTGGGCTTTTTCTTGCACGGGCAGCTCGGTAAGGATGCGATCCTTAATTCTTTGTCCAAGTCCTTCCTCTCCTTTCTAACTCATTTTAGAATGACAAAGCCTGTAGTCAACTACCATGAATTGTTGGGGTTGCTACAGAACTTTGAGAAGAATCACCAACTCCATAAGGAGACGATGAATATAGTGGGAGGGTATTCTTCTAATCATCGATCCTTTAAGAAAGAGAAGAAGAATAAGAAGAAGAAGAACAAGAGGGTGCAGCCAAATGCTAGGACAACTACATAGGATCAGACCAAGAAGCGCAAGCTCGGGAGAGATCTTATCTCTAGCCGAGGTTGGAGGTCTTTGACCTACTCGATAGCTCGGAAAGATCTTATCTCTGATCCGAGGTTTGCTCGGTCGCCTCGGAAACGAGATCTTACTCTTAGCGAGTTGTCCGGTCCCTCAGAAGAAATCTTATCTCTGATCGAGTTGGAGGTCTTTGACCGCTCGATCGCTTGGGGAGAGATCTTATCTCTTAGCGAGATTGTCAGGTCGCTCGAAAGAGATTTATTCTGACTGAGGTTGAGTCTTTGACCTGTTCGATCGCTCGGGAGAGATCTTATCTTAGCCGAGGTTGTCGCGGTCTCTAGCAAGGTTGGAGGTCTTTGACCTGCTCGATCCGCCGGAGAAGATCTTCATCTCTAATCGAGGTTGGCTCGATCGCCTCGAAGAGATCTAATCTCTCGATCGGGTTGGCTCAGTCGCTCAGGAGAGAATCTTATCTCTAGTCGACGGTTGGAGGTCTTGATCTATCGATCGCTCGGAAGAGACTCTTATCTCTAGCCGAGGTTGTTGCGGTCACTCGAAGAAGAGATCTTATCTCTAGTCGAGGTTGAGGTTCTTTGAATCTGCTCGGGCGCTCGGGGAAGATTTATCTCTGATCAGATTGCTCATCGCTCGT